>JARTUT010001878.1:0-55526 GCA_030674115.1 Micraspis discolor | reverse complement strand
CAGATTGGATAATATAAGGCGGCAGACTAGCTAAAAGTGATCTATACTGAACTAAAAGATTGTACTGTAGGCACATGGGGAAAGTGTTGTGGTTTCAAAACGATTTTTTGATAGGTTGATCCCTGACGTCTCCTGGGATTCCAAAAAACTAAAAACTTTTGAAACGTTGTCACTTCCAATTCTCGGAGGTGACAAACGATATATACGAGGTGACAACGTTAAATGAGTTCCCGTTTTTGAGGCGGTATTAACACTTTATACATATATATATATATATATATAGATATATATTTATCTAACAGATGTGTTCAAATCCCGGTACATGTGCGACAGGCTACCTGAGACCCGTATTGATCTAGATGGTTTTTGCGTGTATATAAGGAAAATCTAAGTTTAAGGAAATATAACTCTGTGGCAACTTTAGAGGGGGAAAATTTTTTCATTCAAAAAAGTGATATACTTGACTATCGCTTTAGCCCGATATCCTGAACTGACTTTTCATTCCCACTTTATACGCCGACGGGGATGTTCTCTAAACTCTTTTCAGTCCTTGCGGTGTTGTCAGATCGTTAACCTGACCGCGTTTGTTAAAGGTTATACGGCAAATAACTCTACCTGCATATCTGATGTTGAGGAAGTGACTGACGAGGATCTTTACTTTTTTCAGTAGCAATAAGATGTAAAATGTATCCACTGAATTGTCCCAAAATCTATTTGTTTACAACTTATATAATCCTAATAGAGAGAACTGTCGTATGTGCAGATTGCTTTATTTAATTTCTTCGAACTGGACTGATAATCAAATACCTCATCTTCACTAAGTTCAAATCTTCTAAACCGAATTACATCGGTAGAAGTTCATAAAAATCAGGTAATAATTGCTCTATCGTCAGACAGTGTTGTAAGAAATTCTTTCTGCATAAAAGCCTCTTTTCGATAACAACTGGACATATGAATCATATTTGAAAACTATAGAAATTTCAATTCACTTTAAAGGATTTTGTTACGGAAAATTTTCTAATATAATATGACATAATAATAATATAAACTTTTTTTCATTATTGAAAAACAAAATTATTAAATATTTTGTAAAAATCTCGACGAATGCGAATGCCGATATGAAAAATAGATCTTTAAGATATCATTTACGAAGAGAAAAACATCTGAGAGATAACTTTCAAATTACTCATTTTTTCACCTGGATAAGTATTCTATTTCTAAGAAAAATTCACTAGGTGTTAAAAAGTTTTTAATGTTCAATGTTTCAAATAATTTAAGTTCTTTCAGAAGTGGCTGATAGGCACTTCGATGCCATATTCCTAAACTGTATCGGAAAATTGTTTTTATTGGGATAAAATTAAATGACCTTTATTTATATCTTCATAAACCCAACTGATTGGAAATATTTTTGACTCACTAATCGAAAAGTTTATCTGTTTTGCTGAATACAAGCTAATTGTTCTACTTGGAACGTTCAAGCAACAGTAATGAACCCAAATTCCAATTAATATCCTGAAACCAAATGTAATAACCTCGTACTCCCCAGTGATTTATCAGAAGATCAGTATCAAAACTGCTTGAAATTTGTGCATTTCTGCTATGGGGATATTCCCTCACTAATGAGACCAAGAAAGCTATTACAAATGTGAAATTGTATTAAAAAAACAAAAAATGGTGTAACATCCTGGCATAGTGATACCAAGTTGGTTTTTGTAACTAAAAGTATGCTGGGATATATTGAATTTAAAACTCTGCTTTGCAGGCCAGAACGCTGAATTTCTTTTGACCCTGGGAGTAGGCAGATGATTAACAAGGGACAAATAGAGTTCAGTTTCAATTAGCATTTATTCAGATTTTGAAAAATCTGGCTATCTCTAAAACTATTGGTTTGTCAAAGTTGAAAACGGTATTGGTGCATACACGCTCGATAAAAGTGTACCATAAAAAATTTTTTATTTGGAAAATTTTTGTTATCTGAAACTATTCTACTCATTTATCCGAATAACGAACCCAGCGAGATATTTATAATCCAAATCTACTCTGAAAATTTCCACCTCAGCTCTATCGTATTCACGGAAGTGACGATATTCAAGATTGATGGAGTCAATCCTCCCAGAGGATGCGATAATAATTATCTTCATCAGCGACTGAACTATCCAAGTTTAAGTCCAAGAACAACTTTAGGATCAGCGTTATGTTTCTGTACAAAATCTTTAAATACTAAAATCGACTCAAGCCGGGAAATTCTCAGCAAATTAAATTTGCACCTACCATGTTTCCCCAATTCAAGAAATGTTTTAGTTTTTAAAATGTGGAAAGAGCTAGGAAAGAATATTCCTGCGTAAGGCTCTCACAAATTTAATGTGTACAATTTATATAATTATAGTAGCTTGTACTCTGCTGTGATATTTTTCTGTGCTCAAATAAACTTTTATGAAAATTGCACTTTAATGACCATCTCATTCATAGTTAAATTTTTGATTTTGTGTAATATATAGGTAGGTAGGTTATGGGGAGCAGTTATTCTTAATAGGCAATATTTATATTCTGTATAGTGACTTGTCCTGTAAATGGGATTTCTGTTGACAATAAAGTTATTATTATTATTATTATTATTGTGTTCTGGTTTTGATATTAAAACCAGATTGGAATAATGTCGGAAAAAAAGTGATAAGAATTAGTATTTAATGAAAAAAATTAGAAGTTAAGATTTGAAAAAATGATGAATGAGGAAAGTATTCAATTTCTAAAATCAATTCACCTTAAATCTCAAATTCAGTAAAATGCCAGTGGCAGGAATTCTTTACGCGCTTGTTCCCTGTAGTTGAAGAGTGAGCTAATGTCTGTTCAACAGGCTTTAGCTTTGAATTTGGGATTGATTGTCCATTGTCCAAATATCTGGGGCCAAAAAACGTTTGGACATTTCTGTAATTAATGGTGCATTTGGAATTTCGTTTCCTCAACATTTCCTAACATAACAACATATATCCACCAGATAAACTTGTGTTCAGAAGATGTTCGATAGTGTTTCAAACAAAGAAGTTTGCAAATTTTATAGAAACTGTTCCTAAATACTTGATATCTCGCTGTTAGATATTCATCAGCATTAAGAATAGCATGCTGGATGCTCATGACCCTGTCGTCAGTGCTTTTTCAAATTTTTAAGATCCATCCAATATTCCTGTACATTTTCAAATAAAATTTTCAATTTAGATTCATTTCATTTTGGTGAACACAAAAAATTCGGAAATGTCAAATTCAGAAAAAATATCGAAAATTTTGCGTAACGACTCCTTATATAAAGGCTGATTGAAATTTCATGACTCTTATGAATATGATTCGTAAGACAGCTGTATCTCAATGAATGATAACAAAATTTTATGCGAAAAATGTTCCAGGTAGTTTTCTTCTAACGACGAGCTATTGTGCCCTATTCTTATGACTTCTGTCCATACCTGTTTGAAGAATGAAATATCTGTGAGACGAGATCATATTTTCGGTCCGCTTGGAAGAAATGAATAAACTATCTTCTGGAGTGGCGGTCTCCTATATCGGGTTTGTATTAGTTGTAGAAAATGAGAGAAGCCTGGGCTTATACATAAGGGGTACAGCGTTGCCAGATTTTGGGATTGTACGTGCTGATCGAGTATACCGTTTACACAGTGCATGACGAGGTCGCCGGAAGCGCTCTCGCACTGGCCGTTCCGCGAAGTATTTCTTGTATAAAATATGATGTTTCACCGACTTTTCGGACCCGGCTCAAAATTCATATCTAACACCCCTGACTTCTGACACAGGACTCCATTAAAACGCTGTCAGACCCGGAGCTGGGTCTGACAACGTCACTTTTGGACCGAAAAAGTCGGTAGAGTATACTGATTTGGGTTCAGTGTAGGCGGTCAAATAAATATATATATATATATATATATATATATGATACACTATAATTCCAACCATAATATAAAAATGAAAATAAATATAGTAAAACAGATTAAACAAAGAATTATCAGGATTTGTCATGACTCATATCAACAAGAAGGAATAAACAGATTGTCAGAAATATTAAAACAAAACGGTTATCCAAATGGTTTTTGCTGAATAAATTACTTTATGCCACTCACACAACAAACACACAACCCCAAAAAGACGAAAGTACAACAGAAGATACAAATATGCTTCTTATCCAAACATAAACGGACTAACACCAAAAATTAAGAAATATATTTCATGGTGAAAATGTGAAAATCAAGCGTGTACAATCAGAAAACAGTGGGAAATTTATACACAAATTAAAAGACCAAATACCTAAGCTACAAAAAAGCAATGTTGTGTATGAAATTGAGTGTGAAAATTGTGAAGGAAAGTACATCGGACAGACTTCTCAATGGTTAAAGAGCAGGCTAACATTACACAAATCAGATATAAGAAAACATCATGAAAGATGCGCACTAGCGACACATGCAGTAAAACACCGGTCACAGTTTTAATTTCGAGGATACAAAGGTCTTGACAATAGAAAAAAATTATTATAAACACATAATATTAGAGATGATAGAGATAAATAAACGGGAAAACACAGTTAACAAAAAACCGATACTAATAAATTAAGTATAATATATAAATATTTGTTGGAACATAGTCAAAGAAACTTGGTATTTTCGATGGTCCTGTCGATGGTTAATAAAGTTAGGTAATTGTCAAAAAGATCCCAAACGTCAATAAAAACAAAAAGAAACGTTGACTTCAAGAGAAAATTTTAAAGAAAATTAATTTATAGTATTGTCTTTTTAGTTGTTTATGTTGTAATTAAGACGTGTCTCTGCGAGATTTGAGTTTTAAGTCTTGGACGAAATGTCTGCAGCTGCATAAATTAATTTTTATGTATAACCTCATTTTCAGTGAGTAAATAATAACAAAGAAAAATTTCATGTTAGATTCAATTTATTATATGATTATTTGTATTTCAGAAGCCCTGAAGAAGAGCTGAATAAATGCTCAGAAAGCTCGGCAAAGAATTAAGAGTTTTATTTAACATCGCCTACATAAATTAGTCGTTATACCCTTACCCCAAATACTTAATATATATATATATATATGTAATTTATATGAATTTTGTTTTGGATTGAATATTAGTAGTGTATAATTTTTATCATTAAGAAAACTTAGAATTAGCAATGTATTTCAGTATTTGTATATTTTGTGCCAGCAGCAGCAGTTATACAAATAATGTAATATATATTTATTAGCTTTGATAATAAGGAAATATTTTAAATGAAATTTTAATTAATTAAGTAAAATTTTTATTCAATTAAATTCAAATTAATGTTATTGAGGTTGAAACTGATTTTTTTTTTTTGAAACTAGGTTAGATACTCTATTATTTTAAATGTAAATTATTAAGCTAAGTGATTAATAGTCAAGTTTTTAAAGCAAATTGATTTGGCGGTATTTAAACTTTTCAGAGGAACCTGTTCTATAATTGATAATCCTTGATTGAATCGACTTTACTTTGAATCTTTTATATCGTCGTAAATAAGTATTTTATAAAAATTTTATATTATGGATTTATATCAAAAAAATATCAGATCAAGGTGTAAATTATATTGAAGAAGAAATGGGTTACAATTAATTTTATTAATGGATTTGTAAATTTTTGAAATTATATATATAAGTATATAAGACGAATTCTAATTTCATCATTATTAATAATAAAAATGAAGATTTATTTGAAAACTAATTTTATTCAGGTCGAAATTTGAGCTCTCAAGTAGCAATAACTTTTGATAGAAATTTATTTTAATTCTCAATTCAGTATTATTTCGACAAGTTTAATTTTAGTATGTAAATATTAATGTCAGTTCTAAAAAATTGCATTTTGTGAATATATCATTGAAAAATAAAATAAGTTTATATAAATTTTATTTTTTATTAAGTGAGTTTCAATTAAATTTGAAATAATCATCATTATGATCTATACGTTAGGTTTTGATTTTTATTATTAGTTCAAGGCTTAAGTATTAAAGAAACTGAAATTCACTCGTCAACAAATCACAGGTTTCGATTTTTGACGTCATAAAAATTCCTAAAATTTTTTCAAAACTGAAGATAAATTAAGCTATAATAATATTTTAGTTATTGTAAGGCAATTGAGGTTGGATTAGGCATTTTAATAATTATAAAAATAGTAATAATAACAATAATAAGGCCTTCAATTCTTATTTTGATTATAATGAACTAGGGATATTTGTATGAACTGATCGATACCACAAATTCAAAATCAACTCAGTTTAAGTTCACTTACTATGAGGTTTTAGTATAATTAATTTTGAGTATATCCAGATTTGAATTTGAGTTGGATTATCAATAATTTATATCATTTTCTTATATTCGATAATCTTTAATAATTATTAAGCCAACAGTTTTCATAGTTCCATGTTATGGATATTTACATTATGGAAATTTGTAATTTTGAAACGAAAACATAAAAATTTCTTGAAAATTTTTCAAATATAGTAAAATTTTCAAAAATTAGAAAAAAAATTAACAGAAAATCTCGTGTTAGAGGTGCTATGAAGGTAAAAAGGTAAAAATGTGTGGTAACCATGTAAAAACAAGGGTTTTATGAAATTGTGTGATTTTTTTTAGGTTTATTGTATTTAGTTAAAGTTGAATTAATTATGTGCAAGGCTAAAATTTTGGCTATACGAATAAATTTCATTTTTGTTGTAACAATTTTTTTGGATTTTATTCAGATCGCTTTGAGACAGGGTGATCAGTGATAAAATTTCAGGATAAGCACCCGCTTGTTCATTTAAATATCATTATTCAAATCTATAGCTAAATATATAATTTAGAAGTATTATTTTTTTTTTTTGGGGTAAGAGCACAGGATCGAAATTAGATTTCATCTTTTTTTTTATATATAATGCTTTACTACATTTGTTTCGGCGTACATTGAGTCTTTTTCTTGTTTATGTGATACGGTTACAGTGACAATCACATCTAAAATGTATGACTAGATTATTAATTGTTTTCTAATATTTTGATATTTTATGCTAACCTACATGTCCAACAATTCATCTTAAAACTCAGTAAAGTTAAAATCATATTCATCATGTTGTGAACGCTGTCAATTAGAATTATTCTTTCAATTATTTCTTTGTACATGCAGGTTTCAATTTATCATTTGAAATGCCATCTGTGTATATGTGTGAACATTGTTGAAGAAGATATTTTATTTTTATTAATTCATTTTGATGTTGTTTTCTGAATATATTCACAGATGCCACTTCGACATAAATTTGATATTATCCAAGAATGCTATAATATATTTTGGATAGGTTTTTCAGGTCTGCTCTATCATTTATTGAGTGTTTTTCTTTTTGAATGTATATCATTTCTTGGAATGTCCTTATTTTGCTGTTGGTTTCCTATGCAGAATTTTAAAATTGTCAAAGTCAAATCTATGGTCATTCTCTCGTTCGTGCTTTTTAAGGGCTGTGGAATTTTTCGAATATTTATGGCCGTTGATCCTTTCTTTGATGTATTGTGTTGTTTGGCCTATGTAGATTCCTGGACACTCTTTGTATTTTAGTTGGTAAACACAATTCGATATTTTTCTCTCGAGTTTTGGATTTTAGCTTCGTGTAGAGAGGTCTCAGATTGTTTGTAGATTTATGTGCAATTTTGATGTCTGTGTCTTTGAAAATGTAGTTGATTTTTTCGGACAGGTTTTTCACGTATGGAATTGCTATGTATATTTTATCTTTTTTTGATCTTTCATTTTTATCGGAATTGTAAGCTGCATGTATTCTGTTCTTAAATATTTTTTTATCAGTTTTTCAGGATAATTATTTTGTTTCAAGATTTCCTTGGCTTTTTTTTATTGTTTCGATGCGATATTTTGGTGATGTAAGTTTTATTGATCTGTCTGCAATTCCTGATATAACACTTTTTGGCGCTCTTGTTCACCCGAACAGAGTGCCTATCATTTTGCCCGAATGTCTGTAATTTTGGAATATCGAGCCGAAAATGGTCTCAATCGATTGGGTTCGACTCACTGATGAAGAATTCGTGGCGAAAGTTGAGTCTGTCCGGCCGGCCGTATCCTCTCTAACATCCAAAAGGAATCAGCTAGGGTTCTCATATTTTCAGAAAAGGTTAATTGTCCAAATATCTCGGTCAAGTTCGTTATTGGGCCAAATCCGTCGGATGGTTCAGTAGTTATGAGCATCTGAAATTTTGTTTCCTCAATAACTACTAGAATATCCATCCGATCAAGTTGATACTTGGAATGTTATTGAGGAGGTTGAAACGAAACAGCTTGCAAAATTTCGCAGAAATCATCAAGCTAGAAAATTTTTAAAAATTCCCTAAAAAAATTTTCAATACCCAATATCTCCTAACACTTTATTTAGATTTGAATAAAAAAATCCGTATAAGTATTGAGGTTACTGATATCTTACTCATGCTCAAATTTCCCATATGAATATTTACTGCAGGTAGCCCAACAAGAGCGCTAAAGCAATCTGACCTCACGTCAGTGCTTTTCTAAATTTTTTTATATTGAATTGGTGCTGTGGATTTATAGTTCAGGTATCTTCCTGACCATGCTTCCTTTGTGTGCCATATTGTTTCTATACTTGAGCAGTTTCTGTTCTGTATGAGCGTCATGTCTAAAAAGTTTATTCTATTGTTAGTTTCCATTTCTGTTGTGAATTTAATTCTTGGATGGTAGTTGTTTAGTTCATTTAGCATTGCCTCTATATATGTTTCAGGAAGTGCAGCTATGCAGTCGTCTACATATCTTTTGAAAAAACTATTCCGTACTCTTTTTCTTTTTCATTATAGTCTTTTCAAGGTCTTCCATTACAAGTTGGGCTAGTAGGGCCGATAGAGGGGGCTCCCATGCTGCATCCATCGATTTGACCATAAAAAGAATTTTCAAACTGAAAGTAGGAGCTGGATATGCAGAAATCAATGGCTTTTAGGAATTCTACCTTGGAAGATCTGTGTGGTCTTTATTTCATTCCATTGTTCCGAAATTATGTTTATTGCTTTATCCATTGGTGTGTTAGTATATAGACTTACTACATCGAATGACACTAGTTTTTCGTTTCTATTGAGGCCAGAGCTGTGCCAAAGCATTGTGCTTAGTGCTCGTGAAAGCACTCTAAGCACTTTTTAGTGCTTCCGAGCACTGTGCTCATGAGCACTTTTCAAAGGCTAGTGCTTAGTGCTTGTTTTTTCGGAGCACTCTCGCGAAAATCTTAGTGCTTAGTAATCCGCTAAGCACTAAGCCTTTCCGAATTAGGGGTCAATATAAGCAGGTACGGTATTTGATTTTTATGTGAGCAAAGATTTTATGATCGTTTTGAATTCATATTCAGTATTTCTTCAGTCACCATTGATTTGACTTTATGGTTATGAAGGCCAGAAAATTTTTTGTTTTGCGCGCTTGTTGCTAGTGGAACAGGCGGGCTATCGTTCTGTCCAAATGTCTGTAATTTCCGAATATCGAGCCGAAAATGGTTTCAATCCATTGGGTTCGACTTCTTGATGGAGAAACCTTGGAAAAATTTAATTTTAGGTCAGGCTGGCCGGCCCTCCGATCGTATACTTTCTCTATCTTCCGAAGCAGATGACCTAGAGTTTTCATTTTTCAGAATAGGTTGATCGTTCAAATATCTCGTGTCAAGTTCGTTATTGGGCCAAATCCATCGTTAGTTATTAGCATTCAAAATTTGATTTTCGCTCTATAATATTCATCTGATCAATTTATAATTTAGAAGGTGTTTTAATGATGTTAAATTAAATGATTTTCCAAATTTCGAGATAATCGCCACTCTAGAAAATTTATTAAAAATTCCAAAAAATCTTTAATTAGAACCGATTCTTTATAAGATATTCGTCAGATATCTATGATGTTTCTATTGACGTTATTGATTTCCTGAATATAATTAAATTTCATCAATCCTGAAAATATATTATAATTTTATGGAACCCAAAGCGAATAGATTGGAAATTTTGAATTCTCATTCATTGTTACTATAAGCCTTCGTGTCTCATCACAAAAAAGAGAACCAAAATAGGAAAATTTCTATAAACAATCTGATTATCAGCTACATTTGATTTCATAACGATTTCTGGATGAAATTATATAGTATTCATCAAAATGTGCTTTGTGCATTGTAGGTCAAATGCTTATTTTTCAATAATTTATGTTTCCATTGATGACACTTCATGAGTCTGAAGTTGTTTAAGGGCTAAATTGTGTTCGTATAAATGCATGTTTATATTGTATCACTTATAGAACAAACGCGTTGAGACTGCTTTGCAGCATTTTCAGATTTTTCACTTATATGCTCCATCCACACTAGAGCCAACAATGCATCACATCAGTAGTCTCGAACGTCAGAGAGCGAAAACGGTAGAAATACTTTGAGCAAATCTGTAGATTCCAACTGAAAATGGTAAACGAGGAAAACCATATTCTTAAATAAACTTCATTTATTACTGGTTCAAATGGTGGGAATTCGAATAGATGTGAAATAAAACGAAAATTCGAACTAGACTCGAATGATTTATTGCACAAAATTTTCTGTACTCTTTTCACAACATCATATCACTGATTAAAATGGATATTACACCATAATAAAAGAAGATTGATAAGCTCTCTTAAAGTATTGTAAACAAACGAATATTTTCACAAAAAACGTTAGACCAAACTGCCGTTCCCAATTGGGAATTTTTAAACCAGATGTTCTCGTGCATATTTTTACGACCCATCAATTTTAGCACTCTTCGGAATTTTCGTCGGCAAATTTGTTGATTATTTGGAAAGTTTGTGAAACGTTCAATTGGACCCTAAGCTCACGGAGATATTTAAATACACAAAACCAGGGTTCAATAACTACCTTATCAGTGGCACTAGGTGGGTAATCGGTAGTTGTAAAATTCGAAAGTTATGGCAATCCTTGAAACACAGCCCTCATTTTCGTTTTACCCAAATGTCTCAATCGATTGGGTTCGACTTCCTGATGAAAAACATTTGAGTATGTCCGGACGCGGGCCCTCCGACTGTTTACTCTCTATCTTCCGAACTAAGTTGATTGTCCAAATATTTCGGTCAAGTTCGTTATTGGGCCAAATCCATCGAATAGTTTAGCATTTGAAAGTTGATTTTCGCAATAATTCTAAAATATTCATCCGATCAATTCGTACCTTGGACGATTTTGAAATAAAAGGGTTATTCGAGGAAATTTCAGAAGGAATCGACACGGTAGAAAATTCTTAAAACATTCCCAAAAACATTTTTTCAATACTCGATATCTTATCAGATATTCCTTCGAAATCAACAAAAATTCGTACATAAATCGAGATTACCGATAATTTGTATGCCCCAGAATTTTACTGTCGTAGCTGAGTTTTTGAATAATACAAATCAGTTCTAGTGTGAGATTCAAACCCGGGAGGTGGAAAACATTAATATTAGGTAGTAATGAAAATGTCAAAAATGAATCTACTTCATTAAACAATTCGAAGTGACATTTTTCAACTACATTGGAATGCGAAAAGCACTAACGTATTGTCATTCTAATCCCAATCAGAATATCTAAAGCATTAAAAAGCATTGGCGTGTCAAGATTTTTTTACTAATAAGGAATAATGCATAATTTTGGTGCTCCAGAAAACTGAAAACTTCATATTTCTTGGGCACTGAAAGCACTTCTAGAAGTAAAATTCATTTGCCAGGACATCTTCAAGCAAAAAGCTCACCCAAATTATCTTCTGAGAAATCATACTTCTGGGTAATATTCCACTGGACTAATAAATAATATTGAACAAGCCCTCAAGGAAAAGATCATAATTGAATGCAATTTGAACACTCTGTGATAAAGAAAATTTCATCCTAAAATGTATTTTAGTCTGTGATTAAAGACCTCAAAATAAGTAAGACATTTCCGAAAGTGGTTTTGAAGATGAAGCGATATTCTGTAGTCTAATTAACTACTACCGTAACTAAATACAAAATTCGTTTTGATTTCATTTGCCAGATGTCCTATCAATATACAATTCAAATATTCCTCAATCAGTTCACTGGAAGAAATCTCAGCTGGTCACAGACAACATATCCCTTTGTTTATTATAATCAGGACCTAGAGTTTTCATTTTTTCAGAATAGGTCGAGTGTCCAAATATCTCTGTCAAGTTCGTTATTGGGCCAAATCCATCGAATAGTTTAGCAGTTAATAACATTAATTTCTTTTGAATATTCATCCTATCAATTCGCAACTTAGAGAATGTCTAGATAGCGTTAAAAGGAAGGAGTGTGCCAAATTTCGAGAAAATCGTCACGAGAGAAAATTTTTTAAAATTCCCAAAATGTTTTTCTTCAATACACGATATCTCATAAGTTATTCGTCAGATCACAACAATTTAGGCATTTATGCAGGGTATAGGTACATAAAATATTTTAAAATTTCATCATCATAGCGTACAATCTCCAGAAGATATAAGAGTTTTTCTGAAAATGAAGTCACAGATTATATTTCTATCTATGAATTCACATCACATCAACTATAAATCTCTATGAGGGTGGTTTTAATTTTATGACAAGTTGTCATAATGAGTGAATATTGAGCCGAAAATGAAACTAATTCTGTGGGTTCATTTTTATGACAAACATGTCTGAAATACTGGTGTGTGCAGTTGTCATATTTTGAATGGAAATGTCATTATGAATTTTGCGACAAGAGGACTATTTTTTCCCAAATGTCTGTAATTTCTGAATATCGAGCTGAAAATGATCGCCATCGGTTGGATTTGACTCGTGATGAAGAAACGGTGGTCCAATTTGAAAATGTTTGGCTGAATATTCTCTAATTGAGGCTTACTGTGTTTATGAATTGTTTGAATGTCCAAGAGTCTTTTATGTGGTATGCATTTCGACCTATAATGGGTGAAATCCTTCGGCCAAATATTTTGATAACTTGTAGGTGGGACTTTGAATACAGCTGACAATTGGTCTTAGTGGGATATTGTTTTTGTGTAGTTTAGGTAACCCATAAATTTGAGGAGGTAGAGCATTGTGGATCTTGAGTTGATTACAGAGTTTTTTAGGTAAAAGGATTTTGGTTTCCCAATTTTTATCATTTCATTGTTCCTTTTTGAATTATTTGTGTCTGATCTCTGTTTAATTTTTTTGTATGTTTGTTCGTCGTTTAGATGTTCTAGTATTTTGTTTCTGTATTCATCGTGGTTCATTATAACTGTTTTATTGGATTTATCTGACTTCAGAATAGTCAGGTTGGGATTATTGTGGAGGAATGTTTTTGTTTCTTTAATTTTCTTATTTAATATATCTTTTTCTTTGTCTTTTTTTATTTGTTTATTTTTGAAATTTGTGATGGTATTTGTTATATCTGTTCTTATTTTTGATTGTCTCTCCTGTTCTAAATTTATTATTCCGGTCTCTAAATTGGAAATGATGTCTATTATAGGTAAGTAAGCTAAATATATATATATATATAATTTGGAAGTCATTTACTTGGGGTTAGAGCACTGGATCAAAATAAGGATTTCATCTATTTTTTGTATATTAATGCTTTACTACATATGTTTCGGCGTACAGTGAGCCTTTTTCAAGTTTATGTGTTAAAAATATAGTGAAAATCTCATCTGTCCAACAATTCATCTTAAAACTCAGAAAAATTAAAATCATGTTCATCATGTTGTGAACGCTGTCAATTAGACTTGTATATATATATATATATATTAAGTATTTGGGGTAAGGGTATAACTACTAATTTATGTAGGCGATGTTAAATAAAACTCTTAATTCTTTGCCGAGCTTTCGAGCATTTATTCAGCTCTTCTTCAGGGCTTCTGAAATACAAATAATCACATAATAAATTGAATCTAACATAAAATTTTGTATAAAATTTTTCCAAGAAAAAAATACTTAATAAAAACAAGCAAAGACTATTATCGTATAGACTATATATATATACATTAATCAATTAATTGACTAACTTGGATTAAAACAAGGAATATCATTTATTGGATTTTATTATTATAATTTTTTTTACAATTTTCATCATAATATTTTGAACATGCTTTTACTCTATTAATATATTCACATCGTACCTTTATAAATGGTCTATGAAGATACATTGGAATTAATTTTTTTCAGTCCATATCGTTCATATGTTTCAGAAGAAACTTGCAACAGCTGGCACATGATCCACTCTGTTGCTCTAATTCTTCCTTAATGCCAGCTAAATTATCGGTGGTATTGAATCTGTCCAAATATTCTGATAACTTTTCTGTTGCACTCTCCAAATACTTTTGATTATCTTCCAATATCAGGCTTTGATTATTGTTTTGTTGGTAATATCCAAATATATATGAGTTCATCAAGGTCATCCTACATTTACATAAAATATCGACTGCCTCTTTAAGGAATTTTACATCTCGCAAATTCATATTATGTTCCACATGCAATTCGTTCATTTTCCTATCAGCAACCGCATCAAGTCTACGTTCCAACTTGAGGGAAGCCTTATGATTTATGAATTTGTTACAATAGTAAACATATCTCGGTAATTGACGTCGGGATTTGTCTTCTTGAGCAGCTCCCGCTGCCTTGGCTTCGTTCTCATCATATTTCGTACAATTATACCAGGCGTCTCCGTGGGTTTTCCAAAGACCTAGACAAACCCAGCAGAAACTTGTCTTGCAACTTTGGTTGATGCAAACCACCTGATTACATCCGCCATCTTTCTCGATGATTATCCCGCATTCCGGGCAATTCTTAGTATTTTGCGTGACCCAGTAAGATGTTTCAGACTCAACGCATATTTTTTTCCATTGACGAAGCAAATCGCATTTGAGCCCATCGTGGAAATCTTCACCGCAGGAGAAGCAGAAGATGTGGTTGCAGGTGCAAGTTACCTTCTTCGTATTCGTGAATTGTACTCTTAAAACCTTTTTACAATCTGGGCTAGGACACCACCGTAGTAGGCGATTACATTCAACGAAGTCATTTGTTATAAGTTGTTGATATCTTCGTTTAACATGTGCATCGTAGACTAGTTCCATTACGGTGACGTCATCCACCAATATGTCGCAGCGATAAGCTGCACAAGTAATTCCTTGAGAAACGCCTTCGTCCATAATTTTGGTCTTCAAAAAGGTATTCCAACACTCTGTACAGAATCTATGGCCGCATTCCAACCCACTCATGTCTGAATGAGGTATTTCAGAGAAGCATATACCGCATTGTTCCGAAGCATTTGCCGTTTTAGAGGGATTTCCATTGTACTTCTGAAGGGGTTTGCCTATTCCTACTTCAGCAAGAAGTTTGTCCTGATCAGCGTCATAAAGTTTTTCCATTAATACTTCCTTATCCCAACGAAAATAATTCAATAAAATTCTAGTGGTGGTGGCGGACATACCGACTACCTCCTTTACTTTATTGATAGAATCGAGCATATGCTGGTAAGTTGCTTCTGTTGAGAGAACCTCGAATTCAAAAAACTTGTCTTTCTCATGTACTTCTAAAGATATCTCTTCTTCAATGAGAAAATCATCGTCGTCACTGAAAGTTTCGTCTGCGGATTCATAAAAATATTCTTCCATTTTAACTGAATAGAAAAGCTCAATCTTTCTATTGTTTCACAATGTAAATCTTATTTGAGAAGACGAATAATTTCTAATAACAAATAAGCTGGTATTATCACTATCACTATCACTTATCACTATCGAAGTCGGTACACTGAATGCATACGGAGCCTCTCGGCTATCTGTATTTCACATCGTTTACACTGACGTGTTCTTTTCCTCTTCTTCTTTTCTTCTTCTTCTTTTCTTCTTCTTCTTTTTTTTCTTATGTTCGGTAGCAGGTATAGTTCATGACTTACAGGAAAATTTTGTTCCCAATTCAACGGCCAGTTGCGATCAAAGAGGTTAGGATATAAGATTCTGAAATGATCATATATATATATATATATATAGATATATATTGTGAATTTCATTTTAAAGGCACTGAAAATTGATAACGAATATGTAAGACCATCACTACTGCGCATGAGCAAAACTCTTCTTGTAGATCTGGATCACCGTTTTTTGATATTTGGCGCTCATTTTTCTGGTGGACTTGACACGTAATATAATTATTTCGGGGAATAACCTGATGATGGTTGTGTACGTGTATTTTTGTAATACAGTTATTTGTGCGTCAAGCATAATTTATACTTGTGCATATCAAGATGAATGACATTCGTTCCGATTTTGAAATGAGCGATTCGAGTTTCACAACACGTCATTCGGTTAGGCGCATGCGCTGGTTAGATTATTCTACGTATTCGAAGGCGTCAAAGCCTAGGTACTATTCATATCTTGGCTAGCGTTCTTATCGGTTTCATAAATATTTCTCCTCTTTGTTAAGACTTCTCAATTATATAATACGAACCAGTTATTTGAAAAGAATGGTTGAATATTTTCTATGTTCAAAGTTTTGTTTTAATAATTTTGTTTTTAATCGTTTCATTTTATCATTTATGTTTACTGCTGTGCCTTGGTTATGACATGAATTATTGTTTTACTGACACATATTCCTTGTTGAATAGTGTCACTGAATTGCTTGCTGTAAAATGGAAAAAATGGTTTCTCATTCTATCCTGGAATATTTTTAATCTGGGCATTTTTCTCTTATCAATTTGCCTAAAATTTCCAAATTCGCGATTTAAACATGTCATAAATCTTTTCATGTCCCTTAATGAAATTTTATCAAGACTGGCTTCATCAAGTGTCCTCAAATGTGTAATCTATCTCATCAAGATTATCCTGTCAGTATTGGTTTAAAATTCTATCGCAGATTTGGAATTCGAAATTGGTAGTCATCTGCATAAACACCACTTTAGCATCATTCGAATGAAAAAATGTTAAGAAGCACTTGCGCGACGTCAGAAGCTTTTGCGTGCTGCTACTAAATTCTTAATTTAAAGTATTGGGTAGTTTGATGTTAAAACAACAAATATGACACAAGAAACGTAAATGGATCAATAAAAACATACTTCTAATTATTATAACAAAAATATAAAAAACATGTCGGTTCAAAGCATATTCGAATAAAATATGATTTTTCAAATTCGTGATAGAAATGTCAATCAATATTTTTCCTTTTTCTTGGAAGATATGATACCTTATGTTTATGAAAAAATAGTTTCAAAACTTCAATGTATGTTCTTTCTCCTCTGATAATAGGAATACTTCATGTCACCTCATTCGGGGTTGAGAGCGTCCCGGTCCGTACATACTCAAATTTGATCATGGATTTTGTATCAAGGAGTTAAACAGATAGTCTTCTTTTCATGGTTCACTGAATACCATCAGTCAAGCCTTTTGATTTGTAACCCTTTATTAGATTGTCGAGGAAAATTAATGAAATCGACAATACTGTGTCTTGGCTTTGAAATAATACAAAATAAATTAAATTGTATTATCATCAGATATGAAGATGGAATATATCATCTGTGAAAGAGGTGGAATTCCGATTACAAAATTACCCCAACTAACAAAACGGTCAAGCTAACAAAAACCGTTCCTCATAAATCTTTAAATTGTGCACTTGTAATAGCCGCTGCAACATGAAAATGGGGCAATGTTGAAAAAATATAAAAGAAAAGCTTGTTTTGGAGCTTTTGCGCGCTCGTTCTGTACTCATTTCTCGGAAGCGGGATCAGTAGAATTAAAAGAAAAACGATACAAAGAGTGTGAAAAATCAGTAAACACATAACTGAAATGAAAGTTATTTGAATACAGTTTAGCTTCATTTACTCGCAAAATCACATGAAGAAAACCCAAATTCAACGTGATCCTTCACTCTAGTTCGAAAACTAAACCTTTTTCGTCTGAATTCATGTATGTTTCCTCTAACGACGAGCTATTGTACCCCATTTTTATGACTCTCAACTATACTCGTTTGAAGAATAAAATATCTGCGAGATGAGATCATATTATCGGTCCGCTTGGAAGAAATGAATGAACTATCATCAGGAGGACGGTCCCCTATGTCGGGTTTGTATAAGTTGTAGAGAAGTGAGAATTTCGGGTTTATACACAAGGCACAGCGTTGCCAGATTTAGGGATTGGAGACGTTTATCGAGTATACCGTTTACATACAGCAAGACGAGGTCGCCGCAAGCGCCCTCGCACTGGCCGATTCCTGAAGTATTTCTGTATAAAATATGATGTTTCACCGACTATTCAGACCCGGCTCAAAATTCATATCTGGCACCCCCTGATCCCCCTGATTATGATTCATTTGAAAAACGTTGTCAGACCCGGAGCCGGGTATGACAACGTCACTTTTGGATCGAAAAGTCGGTAGAGTATACCGATTTGTGTCTGTGTAGGCGGTCAAAAAAATCTATATATATATATATGTAATTTATATGAATTTTGTTTTGGATTTAATTTTAGTAGTGTATAATTTTTATCATTAAGAAATTTTAGTATTAGCAATGTATTTCAGTATTTGTATATTATGTGCCAGCAGCAGCGGTTATACAAAAATGTAATATATATTTATTAGCTTTGATTATAAGGAAATATTTCAAATGAAATTTTAATTAATTAAGTAAAATTTTTATTGAATTAAATTCAAATTAATGTTATTGAGGTTGAAACTGAAATTTTTTTTTTGAAACTAGGGTTAGATACCCTATTATTTTAAATGTAAATTATTAAGCTAAGTGATCCTTGATTGAATCGACTTTACTTTGAATCTTTTATATCGTCGTAAATAAGTATTTTATAAAAATTTCATATTATGGATTTATATTAAAAAAATATCAGATCAAGGTGAAAATTATATTGAAGAAGAAATGGGTTACAATTTATTTTATTAATGGATTTGTAAATTTTTGAAATTATATATATAAATATATAATACGAATTCTAATTTCATCATTATTAATAATAAAAATGAAGATTTATTTGAAAACTAATTTTATTCAGGTCGAAATTTGAGCTCTCAAGTAGCAATAACTTTTGATTGAAATTTATTCTCAATTCAGTCTTATTTCGACAAGTTTAATTTCAGTATGTAAATATTAATGTCAGTTCTAAAAAATTGCATTTTGTGAATATAGAAAAATAAAATAAATTTTATAAATTTTATTTTTTATTAAGTGAGTTTCAATTAAATTTGAAATAATCATCATTATGATCTATACGTTAGGTTTTGATTTTTATTATTAGTTCAAAGGCTTAAGTTTTAAAAAGTTATAATGAACTAGGGATATTTGTATGAACTGATCGATACCACAAATTCAAAATCAACTCAGTTTAAATTTACTTTCTATGAGGTTTTAGTATAATTAATTTTGAGTATATCCAGATTTGAATTTAAGTTGGATTATCAATAATTTATTTCATTTTTCTTATATTAGATAATCTTTAATAATCATTAAGCCAACAGTTTTCATAGTTCCATGTTATGGATATTTACATTATGAAATTTTGAAACGAAACAAAAAAAAATTTCTTGAAAATTTGTTCAAAAATCGTAAAATTTTCAAAAATTAAAAAAAAAATTAACAGAAAATCCCCGTAAGTTAGAGGTGCTATGAAGGTTATTCATCCCATCAAGATGACTCTTTAATCAGACACTCTTACTTTATCACTGTTTAAAAGTTAAATTATTTTGAATCTAAAAATGTGTGGTTACCATGTACAAACAAGGGTTTTATGAAATTGTGTGATTTTTCAGGTTTATTGTATTTAGTTAAAGTTGAATTAATTATGTGCAAGGCTAAAATTTTGGCTATACGTATAAATTTCATTTTTTGTTGTAACAACTTTTTGGATTTTATTCAGATCGCTTTGAGACGGGGTGATCATTGATAAAATTTCCAGGATAAGTACCCGCTTGTTCGTTTAAATATCATTATTCAAATCTATAGCTAAATATATATTATTACGCATTCCTACAAGCAGACAACCTATTGTATTACATATTCCTACAGGCAGACGACCTATTGCAATAGGAGATAGCCTTCCGCTAGTTCTGCATGTCAGCATATTCGTACCAGGCTCGTCTTGACGACGAATAGATTTAATAACTAGATGTTATTCATTATTATCTTGACCGCTAACAAATAAACTTATTCCAGCTTATAAACCTGTGTTTTTTTTAAAAACGTGATTTTTGTGTGCAATTCCAAAATTGGCGACGAGGATGGGATATCACTAGTGATTTACCAAAAGAATAAATAGAACGACGTTAAATTCGAAAAAAAAAGTATCGAAAAACACCGAATTCAAAATTCAGAATATCACGTGGAAGTCATTCCTTTAAGTGGTATTCGAACAAGATAGAATCGACAGTACGACGTTAAATCCTACGAAAACACCGAGTACGAGAATCCATTGAAAGTGAATGAAAGTGAATGTGGTTGACCAGATAAGAAGAGTTGCTGAATCCAGACAAATAAAGAGAAAGCGAACCAACTCATTGACCTGATCAACGCAGCACCCACACAACCATCATTACCGGGAGTTTGGACTTAGCACCCCAAGCACCAGGTTGAAAACATAAAGGCAGAAAAATAAGTAAGTGGAGCACGATAATAATCCCAGTTCACCTATCCCTGGCCCAAAAGATAGAGAACAATTGTAATATTTATTTAATTATTTATTAATCGATTTTAGTCGATATTCTATAATTTCTTTTCGTCCTTTCACGGAAAGTAGTAAAAATTGATTCACTAATAGATCAATTTGAATCGTTGAAGCTCGATCTGAGACAAAAAGAATTAAATATGACAACACAAAGTTCGGCAAATACGCATGAGATAGATCTTAGTACCGCAAAATATTTTGGAGAACTTCTACCAAAATCTACTGGAAATCCTCATGAATTACAAACGTTTCTAATTGAAGTTGATACGTTCATAAGACAATTTGGAAGTACGAATAATAATCTGGTAAACCAATATTGCTTTGCTACTGTGAAAGCAAAATTGATAGACCAAGCAAAAACTATTATATATTCCGGTCCAAACTGCAATAATTGGCCTGAATTAAGGAGATTATTGAATAACAAATTTGGATTTAAAATTAATTTCGATGTTCTACAAAGCGAATTCCAATACATGAGGAAACGCCCGAAAGAATCCATAAGTGAATTCATAGATAGGGTTAAACAAATTAAATTACAATATGACTATCAAATACAACTTAATGGATTGAATTCTGTGGAAATGAATGTTTACAGAGATTTGTCAGATAAAATTGGAAATACCGTATTATATAATAATTTAGATGAAAATTCAAGGAATCTTCTAGATTTGAGACCACAACCATTTGATGAAACATGCAAATTATTAGAAAATAGGGAAATTAAGAGGCAACAATTATATTGGCAACCTTTTCAAAAACATATTAACCCAATACAAAATATTTCACCTCAACAAAATTTAGTTAATAAAGAAATTCCTTCAACGAGTTACAGAATGAATTTTCCATCACAACCGATTCAATTAAAAGTCAATACAAAACGGCAGGAAGTAAAATTCCCAACTAGTGAACAAGTTTTCGGAAAACCAGTGGATGTTTTCAAACCGCGAAATACGCAAACAAACTATCCAAAGCCGGAACCGATGTCAATAAGAACCAGAAATTACCAAGCGAAGAGACCAGCTAGCTCACAAATAAGACAAGAACCACCGAACAACAGGCAAATCTTTAGAAGAACGGGTCTTCCTGATTTTCGCTCAGAAGAACTAACCAATACGGAAGAACTTGACGAAACAAATGAAGAGATAAACGATGAAATCGAGTATCACTACGAAAACGAAATAGAGAACCGAGATTTAAATGATATTAACGAAACTGAAAATTTTCAATTTACGAGCCTTCCAAATTACAAGACTTAAATTTTAATAAAGAACATTTGGCATCGTTACCATATGTGCAATTAGAAGAACCACAGGTTAAATTATTAAAAGATAGTGGGAGTTCGATGTGCATAATCGATCCAGCAGTAGCTTTTAATCTATTCCCGGAAAACATTTATGAAGAAAGAACTGACTTTAAGACAGCTACGGGAAAAGATTTCAGTAGGTATAAGGTAGAATTCCCGCTTACATCGTTCGGAGTTGATAATAGTTATCCTTTCGTAATATATAAATTTCACACTCAATATGACGGAGTTATAGGCGCGAATCTCTTAAAGGACCTAGAACTAAATGTGTATTGGCAAAATCAAGAAATATGAAATGACATCAAAACTCAAACATTTTATTTTCAAGAAACTCGTCCTAATCAAAAACTTCCAGTTAAATTAGACCATCTTGACACAAATATTAAAAATCAATTAATGAAAATTTTACAAAGTAACAAAGAAGCTTTTCAATTACCGAACCAACCTTTAAATTTCACGAATAAAATAAAACACCATATTAGGACCATAGACGATAATCCAATATACGTCAAACGTTATCTATATCCAGAAGTACTCAAACAAGAAGTAAAAGATCAAGTACATGATTTACTGAACAAAAACATTATAAGACCGAGCAATTCCCCATTTTCTTTTCCAATCGTAATGGTACCAAAGAAAAAAGACCAATCAGGTAAACAAAAATGGCGAATGGCAATTGATTATCGGAAATTGAATGAAAAAACCATCGATGACAAATTTCCAATACCGAACATAGACGAATTATTAGATAACCTAAAAGATGCAAAATATTTTAGTGCGCTAGATTTAGCCAGCGGTTTCCAGAAAAAACAGCGTTCGCAACAGATGAAGGTCATTTTGAATTTTTAAGGATGCCCTTCGGACTCAAAAACGCTCCTTCAACTTTCCAAAAAGTAATGAATCAAATTTTAAGACCAACAAAATATGTGTCGTATACATCGACGATATTTTAATTTTTTCCAAATCCCCCGAAAAACATCTCGCAGATATTCAAACGATTTTACAACTGCTAAGAAAAGAAAACTTGAAAGTACAGTTAGATAAGTCATACTTTTTCCAAAAAGAAGTGGTGTTCTTAGGCTATAACATTTCAGAAAACGGAGTAGAACCGAATCCAGAAAAAATTGAAGTAATAAAAAAACTTTCCACTTCCAAAGTCGGCAAAGGAAATCAAGTCGTATTTAGGGATGATAGGATATTACAGAAAATTCATAGCGAACTTTTCAAAATTGACCAAACCTATGACTAGGTATTTAAAGAAGGACACCAAATTAAATATTGATGATCAAGAATACATTGATGCTTTCAATTGTAGTAAAAATATGCTGATCAATTATCCTATACTACAATATCCAGATTTCGGAAAACCGTTTGTTCTCACAACGGATGCCTCTCAGTATGCCGTGGGCGCCATATTATCGCAGGGCACACCCCCGAATGACCTACCGATAGGTTATGCAAGTAGAACTTTGTCAACAGCGGAAGAAAAATATTCCACAATAGAAAAAGAATTGCTTGCAGTAGTCTGGGCAACGAAACATTTCCGCCCATATCTATTCGGTCGAAAATTTACTATTTTTACTGATCACCGACCTCTTACATGGTTATTTTCTTTGAAAGATGCATCGTCCCGTCTAATGAGATGGAGAATCAAGTTAGAAGAGTTTAATTTCGAAATTAAATACCGAAAAGGCGCAAACAATAATGCCGATGCCATTTCGCGAATTCGTTTAGAAGAATTAAATGTTAATGAAGGTTCAGACGACGATTTACAATCAATAATACCGCAAATTTCACATGAAGAGTTAGAACTTACGCATAAGGAACTTGAAGATTTGACACTTTCTTGTATGAAAAATGATTTGAACGGAGAACCATCACAGACAATTCATAGTAACGTAGAAGATCCCATCTTAGAAGTCCCTTATTCAGAACGTACTTTAAATACAAACATAAATCAAATAGTATTTCAAAAATCTAGAAACTTCAAAGTTGATCGAATAAAACTACACAATAACAGTCGTTTAAGAATAATTGTGTCAGTAAGCGACTCAGATGACTTCACGAAATTCTTGAAAGAATACATCAAACCCGGTTGTCAGTACGGAATTCATTTCAAACAGAAAGAATTAGAAACACCATTCATCAGATTAGCTCAGAATTCATTCAAAGCTAAGTCATTTACTTTCAAAATTCATAATTTACTCGTAGAAGACATAGAGACAGAAGAAGAGCAACAAGAAAAAATTCAACTCTTTCACGAAACTAAAACGACACATCGAGGCTTTCACGAAAATATTGAAAGTTTGAAAAAACGATTTTATTGGCCAAAAATGGATAAACACGTACAAGCGTACATAAACGCATGCGAGATATGTCAAAGACAAAAATATGAAAGACAACCAACCAAACTTATATTCAAGAGCAATCCAGTTGGCGAAAAACCTTTTACGCATTTATACATAGATACGATAGTTATGGAAAAAACACCATGTTTGACCATTGTAGATTCCTTTTCTAGACACGGTCAATGCTATATTCTAAAAAGTAAAACGGCTATTGAAATTGCAAATATGTTAAAGCAATATTTCTCGAACCACGGAATTCCCGAGAAGATCACTTTCGACAACGGTACAGAATTCAAAAATCAAATCATTCAAGATTTAGGTGAAACCCATAAAATTTCACTTCATTATATTACTAATTATAACCCAACATCTAATGCTTTAGTGGAGAGGTTCCACTCAACTTTAATTGAGCAAATCGGGGTAATCGAAGAAAAAAAATTTCTTTAGGAGAGAAGCTAAATAGAGCCCTCCTGAGTTATAATAATTCCATTCATTCTTCAACTTCATTTACACCGTTACAATTGATTAAAGTAGATATAGATTACAGCATCCCAGTAGAACGTACAACTCACGAAAAAATAACAAATTACATTAAACAGTATCGTGAAAATATGATAGAAATTTCGGAATATTTAAGTGCTCAAAAGCAGAAACATGAAAGCAAATTGGACAAAATCAATCGAAATCGAGATCCTGACAAAGAATTAGATGAAACAAAATCAACCTATTTGGCTATTCCTAAAGAGGGAAGCTAAATCCAAAATTCAAGAAAACGAACATAGAGATAATTGATAACATCCTTATTAGAAATCCGGATACTCAGAGAGTTTATCATAAAAATAAAATAAAGCAAAGAAAGTAATGAAGTCTTATTTTCTATTGCAGGAAAGATGAGATCCAGTCTTCTTATAATTACGATCTTATTTCTGCAATCCTCCCTTCCTAAAAAATCATGGAAATAAAAAATAACGTTCTTCCATTTTATATAGGAAAAACTTACGTGACTCAATCGAGACATATATTGATGTATCATTACAATTTGACGTATTTCAGGGCAATAATTAGAGTTCATTCAGTTTTAATTGATCAAATAAATGCAGTCAGCTCTAATGTAATGCTTAAAAATTATGTTGAAAATTTGAAGCATCAACTTCAGCAAAATTGTAAAATTTTGGATAACTTTTCAAATAATAGAAGTAAAAGAGGTCTAATAAATTTTGGTGGACATATAGCAAAAGTTCTGTTTGGTACACTAGATAGTGATGATGAATCACTTTATTCAAATTACTTTCAAGCAATTGAGAAAGATCTTCAAACTTTAAGAACGAGACAGAACCGTGTAGTTAAAATCATGAGATCAATGACAGAAAAATATTCGAATATAACAAATCAGATAATCAAAAATTATAACGAATATCTATTGATTCGAAATGATATCAACAGGAGTATTCTTATTCATTTCGAACAGATCACCATAAATAGAATTTTGAATGAAATTAATACTGCAGTCACTTATGCAAGACTACACCTTTTACAAGAAAATATTCTTCCTTTGAAGATATTCCACGAAACTGTTAAATCCACTAATATAATGAGACATTTACACCATTTGAAAAATTTCTATTCAATTTGTTATACTTCAGTTAAATTTAATAATGAAAATGTAGTTTTCGTAACTGGGGTACCTATCACTTCTCCAAACCTTTTAGATACGTACCACCTCCACTATATTCCTTACAAAAATGTAACCCTTATCGAAAAGTGTCCATATCTGTTGACCGAAAAAGAAGAAGCCAAATGGACTATACCACAAGAGTGTCCAAAAATCGAGGATTGGTGGATCTGCCCACAAAATGCTTTACGGCCCGTACCTGTTTGCATGGAAAAACTAATTTCCCATAAGTACGAGCAATGCCCGAGAAGAATTACCCAAACCAGAGACGATCTCCTAAGATTATCATCGGGAAAGTTCCTATCAGTGAACAATGTGAAAATAAGTGAAATGTGTAGTGAACATACGGAGTACTATAAACTAACAGGGATTTACTATATTGAGACACCCTGTAATATTACTAATAGTTTTAAATATTTCTTTAATGATAAAGTTTTCCCAATATTTTATCATGTAGTTCTTCCAGATATGAAGACAGAAAATATTGATAATTTAATAATACCTTATATTTGCATAGAAAATTCAAGTGCAGAAGAAATCATTTTTAATTGGAGGATTCATCCAAATCATATTTCTTCAATATATTTTATAATAACCATTGCAATTATCTCTATATAATAGTATTTTCATTATATAAGATTTTCATTTTAAAATTTTCTGAGATTGTTGAAAAAAAAAATAATTCAGCCCCTTAAGCTAAACTTATTTCATTTTAGGGGGGAGGTATTACGCATTCCTACATGCAGACAACCTATTGTATTACACATTCCTATAGGCAGACGACCTATTGCAATAGGAGATAGCCTTCCGCTAGTTCTGCATGTCAGCATATTCGTACCAGGCTCGTCTTGACGACAAATAGATTTAATAACTAGATGTTATTCATTATTATCTTGACCGCTAACAAATAAACTTGTTCCAGCTTATAAACCTGTGTTCTTTTTAAAAACGTGATTTTTGTGTGCAATTCCAAAATTATATATATATATATATATATAATTTAAATGTCATTTTCTTGGGGTTAGAGCACTGCATCAAAATAATAAGGATTTCATCTATTTTTTGTGTATTAATGCTTTACTAAATATGTTTCGGCGTACATTGAGCCTTTTTCAAGTTTATGTGTTAAAAATATAGTGACAATCACATCTGTCCAACAATTCATCTTAAAACTCAGAAAAATTAAAATCATGTTCATCATGTTGTGAACGCTGTCAATTAGACTTGTATATATATATATTTATATAAACATTAATCAATTAATTGACTAACTTGGATTAAAACAAGGAATATCATTTATTGGATTTTATTATTATAATTTTTTTTACAATTTTCATCATAATTTTTTGAACATGCATTTACTCTATTAATATATTCACATCGTACCTATATTAATGTAGATACATTGGAATTAATTTTTTTCAGTTCATTTCAGTCGATATCGTTCATATGTTTCAGAAGAAGCTTGCAACAGCTGGCACATGATCCACTCTGTTGCTCTAATTCTTCCTTAATGCCAGCTAAATTATCGGTGGTATCGAATCTGTCCAAATATTCTGATAACTTTTCTGTTGCACTCTCCAAATACTTTTGATTATCTTCCAATATCAGGCTTTGATTATTGTTTTGGTGGTAATATCCAAATATATATGAGTTCATCAAGGTCATCCTACATTTACATAAAATATCGACTGCCTCTTTAAGGAATTTTACATCTCGCAAATTCATATTATGTTCCACATGCAATTCGTTCATTTTCCTATCAGCAACCGCATCAAGTCTACGTTCCAACTTGAGGGAAGCCTTATGATTTATGAATTTGTTACAATAGTAAACATATCTCGGTAATTGACGTCGGGATGTGTCTTCTTGAGCAGCTCCCGCTGCCTTGGCTTCGTTCTCATCATATTTCGTACAATTATACCAGGCGTCTCCGTGGGTTTTCCAAAGACCTAGACAAACCCAGCAGAAACTTGTCTTGCAACTTTGATTGATGCAAACCACCTGATTACATCCGCCATCTTTCTCGATGATTATCCCGCATTCCGGGCAATTCTTAGTATTTTGCGTGACCCAGTAAGATGTTTCAGACTCAACGCATATTTTTTTCCATTGACGAAGCAAATCGCATTTGAGCCCATCGTGGAAATCTTCACCGCAGGAGAAGCAGAAGATGTGGTTGCAGGTGCAAGTTACCTTCTTCGTATTCGTGAATTGTACTCTTAAAACCTTTTTACAATCTGGGCTAGGACACCACCGTAGTAGGCGATTACATTCAACGAAGTCATTTGTTATAAGTTGTTGATATCTTCGTTTAACATGTGCATCGTA
The DNA here is from genome assembly GCA_030674115.1 of Micraspis discolor. NCBI lineage: Eukaryota > Metazoa > Arthropoda > Insecta > Coleoptera > Coccinellidae > Micraspis > Micraspis discolor. The sequence goes on along the minus strand of JARTUT010001878.1, from coordinate 27,184 downwards.
GACTAGTTCCATTACGGTGACGTCATCCACCAATATGTCGCAGCGATAAGCTGCACAAGTAATTCCTTGAGAAACGCCTTCGTCCATAATTTTGGTCTTCAAAAAGGTATTCCAACACTCTGTACAGAATCTATGGCCGCATTCCAACCCACTCATGTCTGAATGAGGTATTTCAGAGAAGCATATACCGCATTGTTCCGAAGCATTTGCCGTTTTAGAGGGATTTCCATTGTACTTCTGAAGGGGTTTGCCTATTCCTACTTCAGCAAGAAGTTTGTCCTGATCAGCGTCATAAAGTTTTTCCATTAATACTTCCTTATCCCAACGAAAATAATTCAATAAAATTCTAGTGGTGGTGGCGGACATACCGACTACCTCCTTTACTTTATTGATAGAATCGAGCATATGCTGGTAAGTTGCTTCTGTTGAGAGAACCTCGAATTCAAAAACTTGTCTTTCTCATGTACTTCTAAAGATATCTCTTCTTCAATGAGAAAATCATCGTCGTCACTGAAAGTTTCGTCTGCGGATTCATAAAAATATTCTTCCATTTTAACTGAATAGAAAAGCTCAATCTTTCTATTGTTTCACAATGTAAATCTTATTTGAGAAGACGAATAATTTCTAATAACAAATAAGCTGGTATTATCACTATCACTATCACTTATCACTATCGAAGTCGGTACACTGAATGCATACGGAGCCTCTCCGCTATCTGTATTTCACATCGTTTACACTGACGTGTTCTTTTCCTCTTCTTCTTTTCTTCTTCTTCTTTTCTTCTTCTTCTTTTTTTCTTATGTCCGGTCGCAGGTATAGTTCATGACTTACAGGAAAATTTTGTTCCCAATTTAACGGCCAGTTGCGATCAAAGAGGCTAGGATATAAGATTCTGAAATGATCATATATATATATTAGATATATATTGTGAATTTCATTTTAAATGCACTGAAAATTGATAACGAATATGTGAGACCATCACTACTGCGCATGAGCAAATCTCTTCTTGTAGATCTGGATCACCGTTTTTTGATATTTGGCGCTCATTTTTCTGGTGGACTTGACTCGTAATATAATTATTTCGGGGAATAACCTGATGATGGTTGTGTACGTGTATTTTTGTAATACAGTTATTTGTGCGTCAAGCATAATTTATACTTGTGCATTTCAAGATGAATGACATTCGTTCCGATTCTGAAATGAGCGATTCGAGTTTCACAACACGTCATTCGGTTAGGCGCATGCGCTGGTTAGATTATTCTACGTATTCGAAGGCGTCAAAGCCTAGGTACTATTCATATCTTGGCTAGCATTCTTATTGGTTTCATAAATATATCTCCTCTTTGTTAAAACTTCTCAATTATATAAAACGAACCAGTTATTTGAAAAGAATGGTTGACTATTTTCTATGTTCAAAGTTTTGTTTTAATAATTTTGTTTTTAATCGTTTCATTTTATCATTTAGGTCATTAATGAATTCAAGAACAGCACTGACCCCAGGTTGCCGCCCTGTGGCGTCCCCAACACCGGTTCATAAGCTCCCGAAAGATGATCACCGAGTTTAACCTTATTTTCCGTTGGTAGAGATAGGACATTATCAATCATGAACAGTGCCACGGATACCCATACTGTACATCTTCTGAGACAAGATCGCAGGGTCAACCGAATCAAAGGCTTTCGCGATATCGAAAATATCACCGCCACAAACCTATCCGAATCAACCTCACCCAAGATATCCTGAACGAAGTCGACAACAGCCAACTCCGCTGATCTGCATGGTCTGAATCCATATTGATATGGTGTTAGGATATTGTTTTTTCTCAAGATAGTCAACAAGCCTGTTGACCATAATTTTCTCAAATATTTTCGAAAATATACTTAGATTCGATATCAGCCTATAGTTAGCTACTTCATTGGTAGCGCCCTTTTTGAATACAAGAAAGGCAATGGCACTCTTGAGAGAGTTCGGAAACTTGCCCTGAGTGACAGAGGCGTTCATCAACTCAGATAAAATAGAAGAAAGTAGGTGGTCATTTTTAACAAGATTATAGGTATTTCATCCGGACCTGTACAATTTTTATTTGGCATACTGTTTATAACGTCATGAACCTCGAAAGGAGTACAAGGGTAGAAAAACATGCAGCAGCTCTGAAGAGTTCCAGTCGTGCCATATGCACTATAAGGAAACTTTTGTCTGATGATTTCAGGTATACTGGTCGTAAAATATTCGCCAAAAGCATTAACCACTTCGCTGTCTACTGATAGGAGCCTACCCCCGTATAACAGGCTGATGCCTCTGCTGACGCTGTTGATCTCCCGCACCGCAAGTCTCTAACGACTCGCCACAGAGTTTTGGACTTGTTAGAAGATTCATTGATGACATTTGAGAAATGTATAATCCTCTCTGTGTGCATGTTACACTTGATTGTCTTGCGATAATCGGCAATATTCTCTGCCAACCTACATGATGGAGCAACATTAAAAAGCCATCTCATGTCCGCCAGCTCCTGCATCCCGCGAAGAAACTCATCAGAGTACCTGAAATTACTGAGTGACAACATACACGTGCTCTCATTTTTCTTTTATAGAAAACAATGTTGAAAATGTATTGAAAATCATCAAAAAACAGACCAAACATCCGGTCAACATCCTCGTTCAACTTGAGACCATGAAAAGCGGTCGAAAACCTGTAGTGAAACTCAGATATCAAGTCGGGAGAAAAGCAACGTTTTTCTAAGGTTTTATAAACATGTTTATGAGCTGGACGCCGCTGTATGACAGGAAAGCTCAACGTCTGAGCATGATGATCAGACACCGCAAGAAGAAAGTTATCTGACGATCATGATCATTTATGTTTACTGCTGTGCCTTGGTTATGACATGAATTATTGTTTTACTATTTTATTTTTTGGTTGAGGAATTTCCGTGTGGTTGTAGCCATATTCTGAAAGTTCTATACAAGTTGATACTAAATGACACATTTGATGACGAGATATTGTTGATGATGGAGCTCGTATTGAATGATTATTTGGGCTATTACCATCATCCATTGTGGATGTAATGTTTTCCGACGTTTCGATAGACATCTTCTATCTTTATCAAGGAGGAAAAGTAAAAAACCTTTCGAAAATTATCAATCTTCAAAAAGTCAATATGACAGAAGTCATGAAAGAAAAATGAAAAATGTTATATACTCATCTGTGATATGATGATCTTTTAAGTTGGATCGAATTATCGGCGTCCAAACTTCTGGCAGATCTATAGATGGAGCACTTATGGAATCTGGTGTTATTTTCATAAATGCTGCTTCTTTGATTTTTCTTCTTGCAAGTTTTTCTTCTTTGGATATTATTGATGCTTCATCCCATTTTATACGATGATTCTCATCTACAGCATGTTGGACTAACCTGGATTTGTCGCTGTCTAGTACTCGTAGAAGCTTCTGATGTTCTTTTATTCGTACATTTAGAGGGCGTTTAGTTTCTCCGATGTAAGATCTTCCGCACTCGCAAGGTAATTCATATATGCAGTTCTTTGTCCTTTGTGTCTCATTATTAGGCTTAACTTTTGTAAGTTTAGCTCTGATAGTGTCTTGAGTTTTGAATGCAGTCGTTATGTTGTATCTATTTCCAATTCTTCTCATTTTCTCCGACAAACCTTTTACATATGGAATTACGGTTTTAATGGTCTGATTTATATCTGTTGGTTCAGGTTGACTTTCTCTTGTTCGTTTAGCTTTTTCTAATATCTTTTTGGGGTAGCCATTGTTTCTAAGAGTTTTCGAGATGTTATTTATTTCTTCATTTTGGTCTTCTTCAGTGCAACAAATATTTATTGCTCTATCAAATAAACATTTTGCTACTCCCAATTTAGTGTTTAGTTGGTGGTTTGACTCAAAATGTAGATATTGTCCTGTGTTCGTTGGCTTTTTATACACAGTGGTTCTTGGGATTCCATTTTGTTTATGTACTAGTACATCTAAGAATGGAAGTTGTCTGTCCTTCTCGATTTCAATTGTGAATTTAATTGATTCCTCTTGATTGTTCAGATATTGAAGGAATCCATCTATAGTGTCTCTTCCATGTTGCCAAATAATGAAAGTATCATCTACATATCTTTTCCACAGTTTGGGTTTAAGTACATATTTTTCTAATGCCTTCTGTTCGAAAATTTCCATATATAAATCAGCTAAAATTGGTGATAGTGGTGAACCCATGGCCATTACGAATTCTTGTTGATAAAATATGTCTTCAATTGGAAATATGTTGTTTCAATACAAAGAGAAAGCATTTCCATAATTGAGAATTTTCTTCCTCTGAATGAAATTCCATAAAAATAGCATGAATGGATACCTCAGTTTTGATCAAATATGTTCATTTTGATCGGACATGTCGGTTCAAAGCATATTCGAATAAAATATGATATTTCAAATTCGTGATAGAAATGTCAATCAATATTTTTCCTTTTTCTTGGAAGATATGATACCTTATGTTTATGAAAAAAATAGTTTCAAAACTTCAATGTATGTTCTTACTCCTCTGATAATAGTGTAACAAAACCGAAATTTGCTACGGATGATGACCAGCTGGGAAGAACTAATGTCGTGAAGCACCCAATCAATACCGGAAATTCAGGACCTATTCGCCAACATCCGCGAAGACTTCCCATTGCCAAGAGAGATGAGGCCGAGAGAATCATCAAGGACATGCATGATCAAGGTATAATAGAACCTCGGACAGTCCTTCTTGGTCATCACCTGTAGTTCTTATCCGAAAGAAAGATGGGCAGCACTAGATTCTCAAAAAGACTACCGTCGCCTGAATGAAGTCACGAAAAAGATTTGCTTACCCTATTCCAAGAATTGACGACACCCTAGATACACTCCTGTCTGGGAAATGGTTCTCCACCTCTATCTGAAGAGTGGTTACTGGCAGGTTGAATTGATCCCAAGGACAAAGAGAAGACTGCTTTCACTATTGGGACCAGATTATGTCTCAATGATGGATGCCATTCGGCCTTTGCAACGCAATCTGCAATTCTTTGAGCGTCTGTCTGATGGAGACCATTCTACGAGGGTTGTCTTGGGAAGACGGCCTTGTATATTACTGACGATATTATTGTTTTTGTCAGCAGCATCCTACTTTGTGAACATCCGGGAAACTTTAGAGATGTATTTCCTGGAGAGGCTGCACACTGCAAATCTTGAAGCTAAGTCCGAAAAGTGTCACCTGTTCAAGAAGGCAGTAGAGTACTTGGGACATGTAGTATTCGAAACTGGGAGTAAGTGCTGATCCAGATAAGATCCGAGTCGTACGCGAATGGCCAACACTGGCAATAGACAAACACCAAGTCAGGAGCTTTGGCTGTGCACCTACTATAGTAGGAAATTCGTGCTAGGATTTGCCAATATTGCAAAGCCTTGAACAAAACTGGACTGAAGAGGGAAAGGACTTCGTATGGGATGTAGGGTGTGAAGAAGCCTTCTCACTCTATTGAAAGGTGCTTTTACGTTTATTCCCAATCTTGAGTTATTCCCAGATGAAAGGAAGGTTTATTTTGGACACGGATGCGAGTAACATGGCAATAGGTGGTATATTGTCCCAAATCTTGGCAAAGAAAAAAGTTATAAAGGTACTTCAGCAAAGTCTTGTCGAAACCGGAGCCTAACGGTAAAAAAAGATTGCTTCCCATTCCAAGTTCCATGGAACACTTCCTCAAATTTCTCCCCTACGGAAGAGTTTCTTCGGGAAAGACCCAAGGCAAAGGGAAATGGCTTTTCAATTGGGAACCGGAAGGCAGTTTGATGGATTCGGCCTTTCAAGATCAATTTCACTTGTGGAGCCATTCTCAGGGTCCTGGAAACGCTTGATATTTAGAATTAGTTTGGCCTAATTAGAACACAAACTTTAAAACTTGGAGGGACCAAAGAAGTTGCCGAAAAACCACCTTTAAGAAGGAAGAATTGGGCTGAGATCAAACCTGGAGGGACCAAAAGACCAAGGAAGGAACACCCAAGCAAAACCTGGATTTTGGTGGAAACATGGTTCGTGGCTGGATTTGGGAAAGAACCTTTCAAAATGAATTAAAGGGAAAATTCTATTGGGAAATGGGAACTTTCCCTAATTGAAAGGGTTCTTAAAGGGCCCCTTTGAGAATTAAAGGAAGGTTAACCGGATCCAGAAACCATTGGTAGTTAGGTAAATTCAAGATGGCAAAGAAAGTTAAAGGGACCTTCCGGCGGCCTTTCGGAAACCAAGAAACCTAAGAAAAGGTTTCGGCGTCAACCTGGGAAATTTCAAAACCTTCAAGGAACTTTGAGAAAAATGCAGCGTTGTGGCTTTCTTGAATCCCAAAGGAAGTCGGTAGAAAGCCCCAAAACAACATTAACGTTGGGAAGCCCAATGGAAACGCTAATTATGCTGGTCCGTTTCCCAAGAAAACCTGAGAAATGGAAACAAAGAATTTGTTGCCAAGGAACCACTTCTTAAAATTGGGTGGAACACCGGCCAAACCAAAAAGCCCAAAGTTGCTGATTTTAAATTGGAAAGGGATGGTTCTGGCCGGATTGGGGAGCCTTTAGTTAATTCGGGAAATCAAGGGACAAACTTCCAATAAGTTGGGTTCCAAAGAACCCTTGAGTTAAGGGTAAGGACCAGAAACCAATTGTTCCCCCAGGAGTAGAAACGGATGATTGAGAAGAATGAATGGGACCTGGGGAAATTTGGCCAAGGGGACCCCAGAAAAGGGTTGGACCGATCTATTAAATTGGCCAAAAACCGTCAGGAATGGGCAGAAAACCCAGATGTTCTTGGTTGGCCCAAGAGGAATGAGACCCCTTTGAAACCAGTTTGGGTTGGTACCCTGGAACGGATAATTTTGCGGTGGTTTGAAACTGAAGGAAAAGAATTTTTTAACATTCCCAAATGGGGAAGGTTCGGAAAAAAGGCAAATTGCGTGATTGGCAAGGAAGATGTTCGAATTCGGCAGCCAAAGGTTATTCGGTAGGGAGAAATTTGGTAAGGTTGTTCCAGCCCCAAGAAGGAAAGAAGGGCTTCCCCCAAAGGGTTACAGAAAGGGATTGGGAAAGGCTTAAGGTTGTTGAAAGGATTAAGACCTGTCTATTCCCATCCAAAAATTGCCGAAGGGAAAGAGTTCATGTTGGGAAATCGGCCTGGGGGTTGACCCGGAACATAAGCTAAGGAACGAGGCGGAAGGGGAAGGACTACAACCTAGAACCCCGAAATTCAAGGAATTGAAGCTTTAACATTCAAGGCAAAAGGGGAAACCGGGAAAAGGAGGTTGGTTCACCCAGAAAAAAGGGATCCCGTTTCGGGAGGAAGGACCTATAATTGGGGGCAACGCGTAGCTTGAATCCAAAAATTGCCAGGGAAAGCTTTTCTTCGGGAAATTTGGCCGTTAACCCAGGACCCAATAAGGACAAACCAACCCCAACAAGAAATTGAAGTTTAACCGGAAATTTGGAAACCCGATTCTTCACAAACCAAGGAAAAATCTTTTGGGCCAATTACCAAGGCCATGGGAGCAAGATTAACCTTAAGGGAAGCTCTTAAGAAGAAAGGTGTGAACAAACCTTCAACCCAACCTTTTAACCGGAATCCTGGAAGTTGCCGATGGGATGTTTTCCAAAACCAAAAATCTTTGTAGTTTCAACCTGAACGGCGGTCCCGTAAAGAAAACGTATCCTGCTATTTCGATCACCAAGGGTTCTGCAGAAATGGGAGCGCTTGCAGATTCTATCATGAAGAGAAAAGTTCGGGGACCGAACGTTCTTTTACGGAGAGAACAATGTAACAAAACCGAATGTGAAACGTCTAATTACTGCTGCGTCAGCTTCATTTGCACGCCGACAAAGGGATTAAGAAACGTAGAAAGGGACCGCTCACTTATAAAGCTATTCACGTAAAAACGTTTAATGGTGGCATATTTGCAGAGACAATCAAGAAACCGCAACGAATACTCTGGAATGTGACGCATCTTTCTGGTGACTTCTAGATGTCTCATAAATATGCCATCATTAAACGTTTTATGCTGACAGCTTTATGGCGAGCGGTCCCTTTCTATGTTTCTAATCCCTTTGTCGGCGTACGATGGGCGCTGGCTATGCAGCAGCAATTAGACGTTTCAGTTATTCGGTTTTGCTTACATTGTCTTCCTTAAAAGAACGTTCGGTCCCTGTCTTTTTCCTTCATGACTTTGAATCTGCAAGCGCCCTCATCTATGGAGAACCCTTGCTGATCGAAATAGCAGATGATACTTCATGTCACCTCATTCGTCACCTCATTCAGTTGAGAGCGTCCCGGTCCGTACATACTCAATTTTGATCATGGATTTTTCATCAAGGAGTTAAACAGATAGTCTTCTTTTCATGGTTCACTGAATACCATCAGTCGCCTTTGATTTGTAACCCTGGTATTAGATTGTCGAGTAGTAATTAATGAAATCGACAATACTATCTCTTGGCTTTGAAATAATACAAAATAAATTAAATTGTATTATCATCAGATATGAAGATGGAATATATCATCTATATAGAAAGAGGTGGAATTCGATTACAAAATTACTCCTAAATCTAACAAAACGGTCGTTTAACAAGAACCGTTCCTCATAAATCATTAAATTGTGCGCTTGTCATAGCCGCTGCTTCTTGAAAATGGGGCAATGTTGAAAAAAATATATAAGAAAAGCTTGTTTTGGAGCTTTTGCGCACTCGTTCTGTACTCATTTCTCGGACGCTTAGGATCAGTAGAATTAAAAGAAAACGATACAAAGAGTGTGAAAATCAGTAAACACATAACTTAAATGAGAGTTATTTGAATACAGCTTTAGCTTCATTTACTCGCAAAATCACACGAAGAAAAACCCAAATTCAACGTGATCCTTCACTCTAGTTCGAAAACTAAACCTTTTTCGTCTGAATTCAACGACGAGCTATTGTACCCTCATTTTATGACTCTCAACTATACTCGTTTGAAGAATAAAATATCTGCGAGATGAGATCATATTTTCGGTCCGCTTGCAAGAAATGATTGAACTATCATCAGGAGAACGGTCCCCTATGTCGGGTTTATAAGTTGTAGAGAAGTGAGAATTTCGGGTTTATACACAAGGCACAGCGTTGCTAGATTTAGGATTGGAGACGCGGATCGAGTATACCGTTTACATACAGCAAGACGAGGTCGCCGCAAGCGCTCCCTGCACTGGCCGATCCCCGAAGTATTTCTGTATAAAATATGATGTTTCACTGACTATTCAGATCTCGGCTCAAAAATTCATATCTGACACCCCTGACCCCCGATTATGATTCATTTGAAAACGTTGTCAGACCGGAGCCGGGTATGACAACGCCACTTTTGATCGAAAAGTGGTAGAGTATACCGATATAGGTCTGTGTAGACGGTCAAAAAATCTATATATATATATGTAATTTATATGAATTTTGTTTGGATTTAATATTAGTAGTGTATAATTTTTATCATTAAGAAAATTTAGAATTAGCAATGTATTTCAGTATTTGTATATTTTGTGCCAGCAGCAGCGGTTATACAAATAATGTAATATATATTTATTAGCTTTGATTATAAGGAAATATTTAAATGAAATTTTTAATTAATTAAGTGAAATTTTTATTCAATTAAATTCAAATTAATGTTATTGAGGTTGAAACTGATTTTTTTTTTTGAAACTAGGTTAGATACTCTATTATTTTAAATGTAAATTATTAAGCTAAGTGATTAATAGTCAAGTTTTTTAAAGCAAATTGATTTGGCGGTATTTAAACTTTTTCAGAGGAACCTGTTCTATAATTGATAATCCTTGATTGAATCGACTTTACTTTTTGAATCTTTTATATCGTCGTAAATAAGTATTTTATAAAAAATTTTATATTATGGATTTATATTAAAAAATATCAGATCAAGGTGTAAATTATATTGAAGAAGAAATGAGTTACAATTAATTTTATTAATGGATTTGTAAATTTTTGAAATTATATATATAAATATATAAGACGAATTCTAATTTCATCATTATTAGCTAATAAAAATGAAGATTTATTTGAAAACTAATTTTATTCAGGTCGAAATTTGAGCTCTCAAGTAGCAATAACTTTTTGATAGAAATTTATTTTAATTCTCAATTCAGTCTTATTTCTGACAAGTTTTAATTTCAGTATGTAAATATTAATGTCATTTCTAAAAAATTGCATTTTGTGAATATATCATTGAAAAATAAAATAAGTTTTATAAATTTTATTTTTTATTAAGTGAGTTTCAATTAAATTTGAAATAATCATCATTTATGATCTATACGTTAGGTTTTGATTTTTATTATTAGTTCAAAGGCTTAAGTTTTAAAGAAACTGAAATTCACTAAATCATCAAATCACAGGTTTGATTTTTGACGTCACAAAAATTCCTAAAATTTTTTTCTGAAACTGAAGATAAATTAAAGGGTAATAATATTTTTAGTTATTGTAAGGCAAAATTGAGGTTGGATTAGGCATTATAATAATTATAAAAATAGTAATAATAACAATAATAAGGCCTTCAATTCTTATTTTGATTATAATGAACTAGGGATATTTGTATGAACTGATCGATACCACAAATTCTAAATCAACTCAGTTTAAGTTCACTTACTATGAGGTTTTAGTATAATTAATTTTGAGTATATCCAGATTTGAATTTAAGTTGGATTATCAATAATTTATATCATTTTCTTATATCCGATAATCTTTAATAATTATTAAGCCAACAGTTTTCATAGTTCCATGTTATGGATATTTAAATTATGAAATTTTGTAATTTTAAAACGAAACAAAAAAAAATTTCTTGAAAACTTTTCAAAAATCGTAAAATTTTCAAAAAATTAAAAAAAAAATTAACAGAAAATCTCCGTAAGTTAGAGGTGCTATGAAGAGTAATTCATCCCATCAAGATGACTCTTCAATCAGACACTCTTACTTCATCACTGTTTGAAAATAAAATTATTTTGAATCTAAAAATGTGTGGTAACCATGTAAAAACAAGGGTTTATGGGAAATTGTGTGAGTTTTCAGGTAACAATTTTTTGGATTTTATTCAGATCGCTTTGAGACAGGGTGATCATTGATAAAATTTCAGGATAAGTACCCGCTTGTTCGTTTAAATATCATTATTCAAATCTATAGCTGAATATATATTATTACGCATTCCTACAAGCAGACAACCTATAGTATTACACATTCCTACAGGCAGACGACCTATTGCAATAGGAGATAGCCTTCCGCTAGTTCTGCATGTCAGCATATTCGTACCAGGCTCGTCTTGACGACGAATTTAATAACTAGATGTTATTCATTATTATCTTGACCGCTAACAAATAAACTTATTCCAGCTTATAAACCTGTGTTTTTTTTAAAAACGTGATTTTTGTGTGCAATTCCAAAATTGGTGACGAGGATGGGATATCACTAGTGATTTACCAAAAGAATAAATAGAACGACGTTAAATTCGAAAAAAAAAGTATCGAAAAACACCGAATTCAAAATTCAGAATATCACGTGGAAGTCATTCCTTTAAGTGGTATTCGAACAAGATAGAATCGACAGTACGACGTTAAATCCTACGAAAACACCGAGTACGAGAATCCATTGAAAGTGAATGAAAGTGGATGTGGTTGACCAGATAAGAAGAGTTGCTGAATCCAGATAAATAAAGAGAAAGCGAACCAACTCATTGACCTGATCAACGCAGCACCCACACAACCATCATTACTGGGAGTTTGGACTTAGCAGCCCAAGCACCAGGTTGAAAACATAAAGGCAGAAAAATAAGTAAAGTGCAGCACGATAATAATCCCAGTTCACCTATCCCTGGCCCAAAGATAGAGAACAATTGTAATATTTATTTAATTATTTATTAATCGATTTTAGTCGATATTCTATAATTTCTTTTCGTCCTTTCACGGAAAGTAGTAAAAATTGATTCACTAATAGATCAATTTGAATCGTTGAAAGCTCGATCTGAGACAAAAAAGAATTAAATATGACAACACAAAAAGTTCGGCAAATACGCATGAGATAGATCTTAGTACCGCAAAATATTTTGGAGAACTTCTACCAAAAATCTACTGGAAATCCTCATGAATTACAAACGTTTCTAATTGAAGTTGATACGTTCATAAGACAATTTTGGAAGTACGAATAATAATCTGGTAAACCAATATTGCTTTGCTACTGTGAAAGCAAAATTGATAGACCAAGCAAAAACTATTATATATTCCGGTCCAAACTGCAATATTGGCCTGAATTAAGGAGATTATTGAATAACAAATTTGGATTTAAAATTAATTTCGATGTTCTACAAAGCGAATTCCAATACATGAGGAAACGCCCTGAAAGAATCCATAAGTGAATTCATAGATAGGGTTAAACAAATTAAATTACAATATGACTATCAAATACAACTTAATGGATTGAATTCTGTGGAAATGAATGTTTACAGAGATTTGTCAGATAAAATTGGAAATACCGTATTATATAATAATTTAGATGAAAATTCAAGGAATCTTCTAGATTTGAGACCACAACCATTTGATGAAACATGCAAATTATTAGAAAATAGGGAAATTAAGAGGCAACAATTATATTGGCAACCTTTTCAAAAACATATTAACCCAATACAAAATATTTCACCTCAACAAATTTAGTTAATAAAGAAATTCCTTCAACGAGTTGCAGAATGAATTTTCCATCACAACCGATTCAATTAAAAGTCAATACAAAACGGCAGGAAGTAAAATTCCCAACTAGTGAACAAGTTTCGGAAAACCAGTGGATGTTTTCAAACCGCGAAATACGCAAACAAACTATCCAAAGCCGGAACCGATGTCAATAAGAACCAGAAATTACCAAGCGAAGAGGCCAGCTAAGCTCACAAATAAGACAAGAACCACCGAACAACAGGCAAATCTTTAGAAGAACGGGTCTTCCTGATTTTCGCTCAGAGAAGAATCTAACCAATACGGAAGAACTTGACGAAACAAATGAAGAGATAAACGATGAAATCGAGTATCACTACGAAAACGAAATAGAGAACCGAGATTTAAATGATATTAACGAAACTGAAAATTTTCAATTTACGAGCCTTCCAAATTACAAGACTTAAATTTTAATAAAGAACATTTGGCATCGTTACCATATGTGCAATTAGAAGAACCACAGGTTAAATTATTAAAGATAGTGGGGAGTTCGATGTGCATAATCGATCCAGCAGTAGCTTTTAATCTATTCCCGGAAAACATTTATGAAGAAAGAACTGACTTTAAGACAGCTACGGGAAAAGATTTCCAGTAGGTATAAGGTAGAAGATTCCCTTACATCGTTCGGAGTTGATAATAGTTATCCTTTCGTAATATATAAATTTCACACTCAATATGACGGAGTTATAGGCGCGAATCTCTTAAAAGAGACCTAGAACTAAATGTTTATTGGCAAAATCAAGAAATAGAAATGACATCAAAACTCAAAAATTTTATTTTCAAAAACTCCTCGTCTAATCAAAAACTTCCAGTTAAATTAGACCATCTTGAGCACAACTATTAAAAATCAATTAATGAAAATTTTCCAAAGTAACAAAGAAGCTTTTCAATTACCGAACCAACCTTTAAATTTCACGAATAAAATAAACACCATATTAGGACCATAGACGATAATCCAATATACGTCAAACGTTATCGATATCCAGAAAGTACTCAAACAAGAAGTAAAAGATCAAGTACAGGATTTACTGAACAAAATATTATAAGACCGAGCAACTCCCCATTTTCTTTTCCAATCGTAATGGTACTAACGAAAAAGACCAATCAGGTAAACGAAAATGGCGAATGGCAATTGATTATCGGAAATTGAATGAAAAAACCATCGATGACAAATTTCCAATACCGAACATAGACGAATTATTAGATAACCTAAAAGATGCAAAATATTTTAGTGCGCTAGATTTAGCCAGCGGTTTCACCAAATAGAATTAGACCAAAAATCTATAGAAAAACAGCGTTCGCAACCGATGAAGAGTCATTTTGAATTTTTAAGGATGCCCTTCGGACTCAAAAACGCTCCTTCAACTTTCCAAAAAGTAATGAATCAAATTTTAAGACCAGTGATCAACAAAATATGTGTCGTATACATCGACGATATTTTAATTTTTTCCAAATCCCCCGAAAAACATCTCGCAGATATTCAAACGATTTTACAACTGCTAAGAAAGGAAAACTTGAGAGTACAGTTAGATAAGTCATACTTTTTCCAAAAAGAAGTGGTGTTCTTAGGCTATAAAATTTCAGAAAACGGAGGTAAAGACCGAATCCAGAAAAATTGAAGTAATAAAAAACTTTCCACTTCCAAAGTCGGCAAAGGAAATCAAGTCGTATTTAGGATGATAGGATATTACAGAAAATTCATAGCGAACTTTTCAAAATTGACCAAACCTATGACTAGGTATTTAAAGGACACCAAATTAAATATGGATGATCAAGAATACATTGATGCTTTCAATTGTAGTAAAAATATGCTGATCAATTATCCTATACTACAATATCCAGATTTCGGAAAACCGTTTGTTCTCACAACGGATGCCTCTCAGTATGCCGTGGGCGCCATATTATCGCAGGGCACACCCCGAATGACCTACCGATAGAATTATGCCAAGTGAACTTTGTCAACAGCGGAAGAAAAATATTCCACAATAGAAAAAATTGCTTGCAGTAGTCTGGGCAACGAAACATTTCCGCCCATATCTATTCGGTCGAAAATTTACTATTTTTACTGATCACCGACCTCTTACATGGTTATTTTCTTTGAAAGATGCATCGTCCCGTCTAATGAGATGGAGAATCAAGTTAGAAGAGTTTAATTTCGAAATTAAATACCGAAAAGGCGCAAACAATAATGCCGATGCCATTCCGCGAATTCGTTTAGAAGAATTAAATGTTAATGAAGGTTCAGACGACGATTTACAATCAATAATACCGCAAATTTCACATGAAGAGTTAGAACTAACGCATAAGGAACTTGAAGATTTGACACTTTCTTGTATGAAAAAGATTTGAACGGAGAACCATCACAGACAATTCATAGTAACGTAGAAGATCCCATCTTAGAAGTCCCTTATTAGAACGTACTTTAAACACAAACATATATCAAATAGTATTTCAAAAATCTAGAAACTCCAAAGTTGATCGAATAAAACTACACAATAACAGTCGTTTAAGAATAATTGTGTCATTAAGCGACTCAGATGACTTCACGAAATTCTTGAAAGAATACATCAAACCCGGTTGTCAGTACGGAATTCATTTCAAACAGAAAGAATTAGAAACACCATTCATCAGATTAGCTCAGGAATTCATTCAAAGCTAAGTCATTTACTTTCAAAATTCATAATTTACTCGTAGAAGACATAGAGACAGAAGAAGAGCAACAAGAAAAAATTCAACTCTTTCACGAAACTAAAACGACACATCGAGGCTTTCACGAAAATATTGAAAGTTTGAAAAAACGATTTTATTGACCAAAATGGATAAACACGTACAAGCGTACATAAACGCATGCGAGATATGTCAAAGACAAAAATATGAAAGACAACCAACCAAACTTATATTCAAGAGCAATCCAGTTGGCGAAAAACCTTTTACGCATTTATACATAGATACGATAGTTATGTGAAAAACACCATGTTTGACCATTGTAGATTCCTTTTCTAGACACGGTCAATGCTATATTCTAAAAAGTAAAACGGCTATTGAAATTGCAAATAAGTTAACGCAATATTTCTCGAACCACGGAATTCCTGAGAAGATCACTTTCGACAACGGTACAGAATTCAAAAATCAAATCATTCAAGATTTAGGTGAAACCCATAAAATTTCACTTCATTATATAACTAATTATAACCCAACATCTAATGCTTTAGTGGAGAGGTTTCACTCAACTTTAATTGAGCAAATCAGGGTAATCGAAGAAAAAATATTTCTTTAGGAGAGAAGCTAAATAGAGCCCTCCTGAGTTATAATAATTCCATTCATTCTTCAACTTCATTTACACCGTTACAAGTGATTAAAGTAGATATAGATTACAGCGTCCCAGTAGAACGTACAACTCAATACGAAAAAATAACAAATTACATTAAACAGTATCGTGAAAATATGATAGAAATTTCTGAATATTTAAGTGCTCAAAAGCAGAAACACGAAAGCAAATTGACAAAATCAATCGAAATCGAGATCCTGACAAAGAATTAGATGAAACAAAATCAACCTATTTGGCTATTCCTAAAGAGGGGAAGCTAAATCCAAAGTTCAAGAAAACGAACATAGAGATAATTGATAACATCCTTATTAGAAATTAGAAAGATGAGATCCAGTCTTCTTATAATTACGATCTTATTTCTGCAATCCTCCCTTCCACTAAAAATCATGGAAATAAAAAATAACGTTCTTCCATTTTATATAGGAAAAACTTACGTGACTCAATCGAGACATATATTGATGTATCATTACAATTTGACGTATTTCAGGGCAATAATTAGAGTTCATTCAGTTTTAATTGATCAAATAAATGCAGTCAGCTCTAATGTAATGCTTAAAAATTATGTTGAAAATTTGAAGCATCAACTTCAGCAAAATTAAAATTTTTGGATAACTTTTCAAATAATAGAAGTAAAAGAGGTCTAATAAATTTTGGTGGACATATAGCAAAAAGTTCTGTTTGGTACACTAGATAGTGATGATGAATCACTTTATTCAAATTACTTTCAAGCAATTGAGAAAGATCTTCAAACTTTAAGAAGGAGACAGAACCGTGTAGTTAAAATCATGAGATCAATGACAGAAAAATATTCGAATATAACAAATCAGATAATCAAAAATTATAACGAATATCTATTGATTCGAAATGATATCAACAGGATTATTCTTATTCATTTCAGAACAGATCACCATAAATAGAATTTTGAATGAAATTAATACTGCAGTCACTTATGCAAGACTACACCTTTTACAAGAAAATATTCTTCCTTTGAAGATATTCCACGAAACTGTTAAATCCACTAATATAATGAGACATTTACACCATTTGAAAAAATTTCTATTCAATTTGTTATACTTCAGTTAAATTTAATAATGAAAATGTAGTTTTCGTAACTGGGGTACCTATCACTTCTCCAAACCCTTTAGATACGTACCACCTCCACTATATTCCTTACAAAAAATGTAACCCTTATCGAAAAGTCTCCATATCTGTTGACCGAAACAGAAGAAGCCAAATGGACTAGACCACAAGAGTGTCCAAAAATCGAGGATTGGTGGATCTGCCCACAAAATGCTTTACGGCCTGTACCTGTTTGCATGGAAAACTAATTTCCCATAAGTACGAGCAATGCCTGAGAAGAATTACCCAAACCAGAGACGATCTCCTAAGATTATCATCGGGAAAGTTCCTATCAGTGAACAATGTGAAAATAAGTGAAATGTGTAGTGAACATACGGAGTACTATAAACTAACAGGATTTACTATATTGAGACACCCTGTAATATTACTAATAGTTTTAAATATTTCTTTAATGATAAAGTTTTCCCAATATTTTATCATGTAGTTCTTCCAGATATGAAGACAGAAAATATTGATAATTTAATAATACCTTATATTTGCATAGAAAATTCAAGTGCAGAAGAAATCATTTTTTTTAATTGGAGGATTCATCCAAATCATATTTCTTCCAATATATTTTATAATAACCATTGCAATTATCTCTATAATAGTATTTGCATTATATAAGATTTTCATTTTAAAATTTTCTGAGATTGTTGAAAAAAAAATAATTCAGCCCTTTAAGCTAAACTTATTTCATTTTAGGGGGAGGTATTACGCATTCCTACATGCAGACAACCTATTGTATTACACATTCCTATAGGCAGACGACCTATTGCAATAGGAGATAGCCTTCCGCTAGTTCTGCATGTCAGCATATTCGTACCAGGCTCGTCTTGACGACGAATAGATTTAATAACTAGATGTTATTCATTATTATCTTGACCTGCTAACAAATAAACTTGTACCAGCTTATAAACCTGTGTTCTTTTAAAAAACGTGATTTTGTGTGCAATTCCAAAATTATATATATATATATAATTTAGAAGTCATTTTCTTGGGGTTAGAGCACTGGATCAAAATAATAAGGATTTCATCTATTTTTTGTGTATTAATGCTTTACTAAATATGTTTCAAGTACATTGAGCCTTTTCAAGTTTATGTGTTAAAAAATATAGTGAAAATCTCATCTGTCCAACAATTCATCTTAAAACTCAGAAAATTAAAATCATGTTCATCATGTTGTGAACGCTGTCAATTAGACTTGTATATATATATTTTATATAAACATTAATCAATTAATTGACTAACTTGGATTAAAACAAGGAATATCATTTATTGGATTTTATTATTATAATTTTTTTACAATTTTCATCATAATTTTTTGAACATGCATTTACTCTATTAATATATTCACATCGTACCTATATTAATGTAGATTGTTGTAAAACTAAAAACCCATTATTGTTACTAAAAATAACTTTGCTAAATCAGCAGTTCATAAAGAGTATATAAGGACCATGCCCCAAGCTGCGACACAGTTCTGATTTAACCTTCACTCAAGACGCTAGTGCCACGTCAATTATTAAACGTTAGTTAGGTGACCTGTGACTATTGTAAAGAGTGTTTTCCCAATAAATCATTACAAGTGCAATCTTCGTGTTTATTATCATCAACGACCATTCGACGAGTTCCGGAGCTACTCTAAAAAGCTGCCCTGGTGTCAGAAGAACCTTTTTAAAAAAAAAAACCAAAAATTCAGTCAAGGAATACGACACAAAATTTTGGTGTCAGAAGTGGATTTCAAGAAAACAATCCAAGGAACCCAAAGCAACAAGAAGACAACAAATCAAAAGGGATCACCGCAAAGGGATCACCACAACCCGCAAAGGGACAACAAATCAAAAGGGATCACCGCAAAGGGATCACCACAACCCGCAAAGGGACAACAAATCAAAAGGGAATCACCGCAAAGGGATCACCACAACCCGCAAAGGGACAACAAATTCAAAAGGGATCACCGCAAAGGGATCACCAGCCAAGGGTTACCCAACCATAAGGATCAAGAATCCAAGACAATCACATAATTCCGGACGAAAGTTAGAGGAGCACCTCGACGGAAGCCCCACCCAGTAAACCGCAAGGAAGAACAAAAGTGAGTTAATTTAATTTAAATATTGTAAAGTATATAAAAATCTGCACAAAATGTCATTTAAAGAAGAAAAACCAGGCACCTCCAATGATAATATAAGTGAAGATGGTTCATCATTTGAAGAATTACCACTAACCGTATTATTCAAATTCATTAAAACTTTCAATGGTGATAGATCAGAGCTCAATACATTTATAACTAACGTTAATTCAGCTTTTTTCATTGGCACAACCACATCAAATTCCAAGTCTATTTCTTTTTGTTGTTTCACAATTATCCACAAATGTTATTAATGAAATTGAAATTGATGAAATAAGTGATTGGACAAACCTAAAATCCAAATTAAAAACATATTATAGTCAAACAAAACATGTAGCACAAGCACATGAAGAATTAGAGACTTTAAGACAATATTCCAATGAGACTATTACTGATTTTTTTAAAAGAGTTGAAAAAATAAAAATGAATGTATTCAAGCAGAATATTTATCTTCACAACCCGATGAATTTAACGCTATTAAGAAAGCAATTCAGCGTACTGCGCTACGAAGATTCATAATCCATTGCAAGTCAGAAATTTCACAAATGTTACGAGCAAGAGATATTGATAATTTAAATGAAGCTTATAATATTGCCCTTCAAGAAGAAAAAATTTTGAATTATACCAAGCACAAAACCAAACAATTACAATTTACCTTTTTGTACTCACTGTAAAACAAAAACTCATAATACTCAGAATTGTAGAAAGAAGCCAAAAATTTTAATAATCAATCGACTTATTCTAATCGCAATTATAATCAGCCAAATCAATCTCAACAAGGAACTTCAAATAATAATTATTCCAATCAATATAATCAAAGTTTCAAGAAAATTTTCTGTAATTATTGTAAAAACATGGCCATACATATGAAAATTGCAGGAGGAGACAAAATCAAAATAATTATCGTCCAAATCAAAAAGTTAATCAAATTGAGAATAATGAAGATGATTCTTTAAACTTCGAAGGCCAAGCTCTGCCGAATGTCCCGGAGCCGGACCATGGCCTATACGCACAGGCATTCAATAAATTATTACGGAGCTGAACTCAAAGTGATGTCATTCAACGTAGAAAACGCATTGAACAAACACCTTAAATTTTTAATTGACAGTGGAGCATCAATCTCATTAATAAAACATGATTCTTTAATACCCAGTATAACAAAATTAAATCGTGAAAATGTTGTTCTATTTAACGGAATAAATCCAAATCAGCCCATTCTTTCATTAGGAACAGTTAATTTGAATCTCGCATATAAAATTGCAATTTTTTCATCGAAACACAAGTCGTAGTAAGCAAGGAAGTACGTTTCGACAATTACGACGGTATATTAGGTGTTGACTTCTTACAAGCAAACAATGCCATCATTGATTACCAAAGAATGCTTTAATAATCAACAATGTAATTATTCCATTCCAAAGCAACAAGACGATCATATTACAACCGCGTAGTGAGACAATTATTGAAGTAAACATCCTAAATAACTTATCTGAAGGGATGATAACAAACTGCAGCGAAGTCGACGAAAATATATTTATTCCAAACGTATTAGTGAAGAACAATAAACAAAGGCTTATTTACCTATTCTTAATCTGAGAAATGATCACGCAGTTATTGACATTGAAAAATTGAATTTTAAATTAGAAGAGATAACTCCAGATGCAATGATTAATTTTACGCAACAAGTTACACCTATTCAAAGAAAAAACTTACTATTTGAAAACATACGCACTAATCATCTGAATGCTGAAGAAAAGCAATCTTTACTACAAATATGTAATCATTATGCAGACTTATTTCATTTACCAGGAGACATTTTAACATCAACAAAAACATTGAAACATAAGATTCCTACGACAAGCGAAGTTCCAATTTCAACAAAAATTTATAGATATCCTAAAATTCACGAGGAAGAAGTAAAAACTCAAATAAATAAAATGTTGGATCAAGACATAATTCAAAACTCTCATTCACCCTATTCTAGTCCAGTATGGGTAGTACCAAAAAAGGCAGATGCCTCAGGAATAAAAAATGGAGACTTGTTATAGATTATCGAAAACTTAACGAAATAACAGTCGGAGATAATTACCCTTTACCAAATATAGAAACAATATTGGACCAACTTGGAAATTCAATTTATTTTTCAACATTAGACTTAGCCTCAGGGTTTCATCAAATTGAAATGGATGAAAGAGATAAAGGAAAAACAGCATTTAGTACACCGTCAGGACATTTTGAATTTAATAGGATGCCATTTGGATTAAAATCAGCACCAAATACATTTGCCAGATTAATGAATATTGTTTTATCAGGTTTACAAGGAACAATTTGTTTTTGCTACTTAGATGATATAGTAGTATACGGATCTTCTTTACAAGATCACAATGAAAAACTTAGAAAAGTGTTTGATCAATTAAGACAACATAATTTAAAATTGCAACCAGACAAATGTGAATTTTTGAGAAAGGAAATAATTTATCTTGGTCACATAATAACAGATAAAGGAGTTAAACCAGATCCAAAGAAGGTTGAAGCTATTAAAAATTTGAAAGAACCAAAGAACACGAAAATGATTAAAAGTTTCTTAGGATTTGTAGGTTACTATAGAAAATTCATTAAAAACTTTTCTGCTATATAGCGAAACCACTTACAATATTATTAAGAAAAGATCAGAAATTTGAATGGAATGAACCTCAACATAAAAATTCGATGAATTAAAGAATATAATTACTACAGACTCCTTATTGATTTATCCAGATTTTGACAAACCTTTTATATTAACAACAGACGCCTCAAACGAAGCTATTGGATCAATATTATCACAAGGAAAATACGGAAAAAGATTTACCTATAGCATACTACTCTAGAACATTATCCAACACAGAGAAAAGAATTATTCTACAACAGAAAAGAATTATTAGCAATCGTAGATTCTTGTAAGCATTTCAGATTATTTATTTGGTACAAAAAAAATATACAAATATACACAGACCACAAACCTTTAATTTATTTAAAAAACTGCTCAGACCCCTCAGGACGTCTAGCACGTTGGCAAACTCTCCTCATGGATTATAATTTTGAAATAAAATACAAGAAAGGCATTGATAATAAAAACGCTGACTTTTAAGCCGAATCCCAGATTATAACATAAATACAATTGAAGATGAAGACGAAGAAATAGAAAATTTTACATTCAATGATTTTAAGAAATTTCATCAAATGAACATAGATGTCCCAGAACCTAAAAGAATAAAAAAACCTTTAAATCGCATACGTAATTTAGTTATTTCATTTTCAACTGATAAATCAAAAGAAATGAATACTCTGATTATATTGAAAGACATTTTCCCAATATCATTACACAAAATAATCAAATAGCAGAAGTGAGTTTAAAAGAAACTACCAGATCAAATAATTTATGTATTATTCATCAAAAACAGTATTTTAGAATCAGCAACATATGAAAACTTATTTGAAGCACTTTATAATTTAAGAGTTCTATTGAATTATAATAATTGCACTAAATTCAATAATAACTGATATTCCAAAAAATAATGATTCTATACGGAAAGATACTTTCCATAGTCTTCTATATTATTTATTCAGAAATTTCAATTATACTATTTTAGAAGAAGACAGAATTCCAATTACAGATGCAAATATTATCAAACAAATATTATATGATTATCATGATTCACCATTATCAGGACATCAAGGATTTGAAAGAACTTATTATAAAATCAAGGAAAACTTTTATTGGGATAATATGAAAGAAGATATAAAAAATTATATTAAAAACTGTCGAACATGTCAATTATCTAAAACTGATTTCAGAAATAATAAGAGTCCTATGCAAATTACTACTACATCAACAAAATTTTGTGAACAAATCGCTATGGATATAGTTGGACCTTTACCAATTACTGAAAGTGGAAACAGATTCATTTTAACACTTCAAGATGATTTGACAAAATATATTCAACTTTATGCAATACCAAACCACGATGCAGAGAATGTAGCAATTCATTTTTTGAAATTCTGCACTAATTTTGGATTTCCAGAAAAAATATTATCAGACCAAGGAGTCGAATTTACTTCAAAAACCTTAAAA
The DNA here is from genome assembly GCA_030674115.1 of Micraspis discolor. Taxonomy (NCBI): domain Eukaryota; kingdom Metazoa; phylum Arthropoda; class Insecta; order Coleoptera; family Coccinellidae; genus Micraspis; species Micraspis discolor. Next base: position 3,740 of record JARTUT010001878.1, on the reverse strand, counting down.
GAACTCAATCGTATGCTGGGAATAAATCATAAATTAACAACTCCATATCATCCACAAACTAACGGATCATTAGAAAGAACACATTTAACACTTAAGGATTATTTGAGATGTTATGTAAATAAAGATCAAGATAATTGGGACGAATTTTTAAATTTAGCGTCATATTCTTATAATACAAATATTCATAAAAGTACAAGAATTACACCTTATGAATTAGTTTTGGTCAAAAATCAAGAATACCCAATTCAATAAAAAACCAAGTGAAAAACCACATTACTCAGACTTAGCAAATGCAATCGTAAAGAAATTAAAAACAGCAAGAGAAGCTGCGAGAGAAAATATTATCCAATCTAAAGAAAAATCAAAAATATATTATGATCAAACCCATAATCGAACATATACATTCAAAGAAAATGATTTAATATTAATTCAAGATTCACGAGCAAAACAGACAAGTCAAAGACTATCCAAACATTTCAAAGGACCATATAAAATAATTCAAATTCACAATAATGAAACTGCTACTATTGAACTAGAAAATAATAAATTAAAAACATATCATTTCAATCAATTAAAACCGTTCAATATTATTTCAGAAAATGAAGACATCTCTAATAATGACCCTTCTCTTGATGACCCAGGTCCTAGCAACCGATTTTAAAATTACACCCATTACATCATCCTCAGGTATCATATTTCATAATTTAGGATCTGCTAAGATTTCAAACGATCATTTTACACTATTATCTTTTATAAACTTAACACACATTAATGATAAACTTAACACTATTAATGAATTCTACACCATGACCTTGAATATGTGTAATATCGCACTAAATGAACAATTTGTAAATGAATGCTTTAATCAAATGAAATATATTCAGAAAAAAATTAGAAAATATTCAGAAATCCTTCAATATTATTACACACAAAGTTAATATAATTTCAAGAAAAAAGAAGAGGATTGATAAATGCCGTGGGCACAGGTATTAAATGGTTATTCGAAACCCAGATAACAATGACGCACAATTTTATTCAGATTCAATTAATTCTCTAATTAATAATCAAAAACAAACAGAAACGCTAATGCAACAACAAGTAAACATTATTTCTGATACAATTACTAATTTTAATAATTCCTTAACTCGAATGAACGAAAATATAAATATTTTAAATAAAAACTTGAAAAGCTTTGATAAGTTTCAACAGGATGTTTTTGTAATTAAAAATAATTTCGAAATAGAAATAGGTTTATCCAACCATATTATTTTATTAATTGAAATGACTGATGAATTGAGCAGCACATTAAATGAATATGTCAATGATGTTTCATTAATATCAAATAATATAATCAGTTATAACATTTTACCTCCGAATACACTTTACTCTGAATTAATTAAAATTTCTAGCAAACATGATCTGCCATTACCATTGAGTATCAAAAACATTTTACTTTTTATAAATTACTAAAAATGACCTCATTTATTAATAAAGGATTATTAGTGCTTTTTTTGAAATTCCTATTATTAATCAAGGTAAATATGAAATATATGAATTATTATCACACCAGTACCACACTATGAAGACCCAATGCTATTTTCTTTCATTGAACCAAGTACACCTTTATGGTAATATCTAAAGATAAAATGAGTTATTATAATTTGAATAATTTGGAAAAAATGCGTAGAAATAATATCAAATAATTACCTATGCAGATCTTTGTATACTATGAGAAAACAAATAGTAATGATCAATGTGAAATAATGTTATTTAATGGAAACACATTAGAAATCCTAAAAACATGTAAAATTATGAATTTTATTGCAGAATTAGAAGTTTGGCATAAACTACGTAAAAATGAATGGTTCTATAGTTTATCATATCCAACTCAATTATCAATTGTATGCGACGATAAATCCACTAAAGTCGAACAAATAATGAATCTTGGACTTTTTGAATTAAATCCAAAATGCAAAGCTTTTACTAAAAGTGTCATATTAGAAGTAGAAGGCAATCTTGGATCTATGGATCTTATAAATGTTTTACCATTTACAGACATCAATCAAGATGATTGTTGTAAGAAATTAAAGAAGAATTTAACATTAAATGCAATAAAATTAGAACCATTAAAACTAAATAATTTAAATCTTAAAGAATTAAAATATGCTAAACATAAACTTTCAGAATTTGATGAAATATTACAAAATCAATTAAATAAACCTTTTATAATTAAACATACTAATTGGTTCACCACAATTTTAGCAATAATCGGTATTATTATAACATCCTTTGTATTGTATAAATGTTTTAAATGTCTAGGTCTCATAGAATTATTTAAGAAACTTTGTTGTTCATCAAGGAACGAAAGGAAATGTCTTCCATGTTTACAAATATTTAATAATTGTATAACCACAAAACTCCAATTCAAGAATTTAGTGTATCTTATAAAATGAAAAATCAGAACCCGTTGAACATGACTCAATAGATGAAACATTATCATTGAATTCACTCAGAAGATCACAAAGGCTAAAGAATATAAAATATCAAGACATTAATAATTTCTTTTTGTTTTTACTTTTACATTATATAATTACAAATTTTTGTTTAATTAAGAAAGCACAAAATTTTAAATACCCCCAGAGATGTTGTAAAACTAAAAACCCATTATTGTTACTAAAAATAACTTTGCTAAATCAGCAGTTCATAAAGAAGTATATAAGGGACCATGCCCCAAGCTGCGACACAGTTCTGATTTAACCTTCACTCAAGACGCTAGTGCCACGTCAATTATTAAACGTTAGTTAGGTGACCTGTGACTATTGTAAAGAGTGTTTTCCCAATAAATCATTACAAGTGCAATCTTCGTGTTTATTATCATCAACGACCATTCGACGAGTTCCGGAGCTACTCTAAAAGCTGCCCTGGTGTCAGAAAAAAACCTTTTAAAAAAAAAAAACCAAAAATTCAGTCAAGGAATACGACAAGATACATTGGAATTAATTTTTTCAGTTCATTTCAGTCGATATCGTTCATATGTTTCAGAAGAAGCTTGCAACAGCTGGCACATGATCCACTCTGTTGCTCTAATTCTTCCTTAATGCCAGCTAAATTATCGGTGGTATCGAATCTGTCCAAATATTCTGATAACTTTTCTGTTGCACTCTCCAAATACTTTTGATTATCTTCCAATATCAGGCTTTGATTATTGTTTTGGTGGTAATATCCAAATATATATGAGTTCATCAAGGTCATCCTACATTTACATAAAATATCGACTGCCTCTTTAAGGAATTTTACATCTCGCCAATTCATATTATGTTCCACATGCAATTCGTTCATTTTCTATCAGCAACCGCATCAAGTCTACGTTCCAACTTGAGGGAAGCCTTATGATTTATGAATTTGTTACAATAGTAAACATATCTCGGTAATTGACGTCGGGATTTGTCTTCTTGAGCAGCTCCCGCTGCCTTGGCTTCGTTCTCATCATATTTCGTACAATTATACCAGGCGTCTCCGTGGGTTTTCCAAAGACCTAGACAAACCAGCAGAAACTTGTCTTGCAACTTTGGTTGATGCAAACCACCTGATTACATCCGCCATCTTTCTCGATGATTATCCGCATTCCGGGCAATTCTTAGTATTTTGCGTGACCCAGTAAGATGTTTCAGACTCAACGCATATTTTTTTTCCATTGACGAAGCAAATCGCATTTGAGCCCATCGTGGAAATCTTCACCG
>JARTUT010001008.1:0-55674 GCA_030674115.1 Micraspis discolor | reverse complement strand
ATTAATACCTTTGTAATTCCAAATTCATTAAAAAGTTCATTTGCACTAAAAATGTCATTCTTATTCGATTAAAACTTTTAATTATTCACAGGAATGAAAAAAACAATAAAGAAACAGTAGCCAACAAGAGTGGTTATCGATAGCTACACCTATGAAGCAGTTGCCAGTAAACTACTAGGGATAGCCACAAGTCGTTGTGCATAGTAACTTTCATAACCACTTTCTTGAATAGTGAATACCGATTTCGCGCTTAGCAACTGACCTTGAAGATGACCACGATTTTCGGTGGCTCTTCATAGCAACTTGAGTTAGTGAATAGCCCTGTATGTCTACAATTGTTGTTGCTGGAATTGTCTGTGAAAATCAATGTCAGTACTTGAGCTGATAATGTTCTATAGTTTCCAGCGATCCCTGAATATATTGACTCACAAAACGATAATAATATAAGAGAAAAAAAATTCCCATGTGTTCAAAAAAGAACATAATGGACAGATAATTCGATAAAAAATTCATCAGGGAAATTTAAAATCTGAGATACGAAAAAAAAAGATCATTGAACAACAAAGTATAGCACGAATATTGAAACAATTAGGTAGGTTGGTTGATTCATCAGATATTTCTCTGGAAAATATGTGAGGAACCAAAGATGGCGGTCCAAAAAAAAGAATGTTCGAGACTTTTATAATCTCCTGCACATAAAACAATTAAAATAAGATATTTAAATTTGAATAAACCTTGTCTGATGAGAAACAAGACCTAACGAACATTATAAAATTATTCGCCACAACAAACTCTCTATTTGAAACTGAATTTCAATTCTGAAAAGACCTATACATGCACTCTCCAACTTTTTCATACGCTAATGATGCAGAATCGAAAAAGTTAGCTGGAGCCGACCCTTGAACACAGAGTCTCGATCTGAATTTCGGCCAAGATTTTCAAACTGACCACCATCCGGTAATTCCGCCGTTACACAGTATAAGCCTGATTTTCACATGGACGGCATAATTCAGTACATATTTATCATATAACTTGAGAAAATTTAAAATTCCCGCTACTTTTGTAACTTAAATTTCCCGGTGCTCCGTTCCTGTACTACCAAACATGGCGGCCGAATGTTGTTACTAAAATTTAGTTAGGAGTTTTCATTTATTGTATATTCGTGTTCTGTGTTGACACTTTCTGTAGGCTTCTCGAGGGTAGCAACCATCCGGTTCCAGTTGGCGAGGGTGCACAGTAGGATTAAGTTGATCTATTTGAATTGATCGTGAGTTTTATGAAAGAGTTTAGGAGCATATAGATTTATGACGTTCGAGAGTGGTATCGGCTAATTTTATTTGCTGATGATGTGGTAATAACAGCTCCATCCATCGAGGAACTTCAAAGCCTGTGTGGCATTCTTGCCAGTTGCTTCGTAGAGTGGTGTCGTGGAAATAATCTAATGATGAAGATTGGAAAACCCGAGCGTATATATTTCACGTTATGTCAAAAATAATCTTAAACTGAATGAAAACATTCTGAAGGGGTTGCAAAATCACTACAGCTATTTGTCGTATTCTGCTTATTACACATCATACCTACTGCCTCGTGCCATGTCATGTCGAGCTTTGTTTATTGAAAGTGGTGTTCTTACTTCTATTCCATTTTCATATTAGAATGCTTTGTATATATGAAGAGAAACGAACAGTGTACGATAAACCTATCCAGCTTTCATAATTATAAAACCAAAAAAGAGGGATTGCTATTTGTCCCTAAACATAGCTAGATTAGAGATGTCTTCTATGAACCATAAAATTCTATAACCACTTGCCATATAATATAACAAATCTAAAGTATAAGAAGTTCAATAAAAATGTTCAAAGTTTGTTGTTAAAAAAGTGTTACTACAGTATAAATGAATACCTAAGCGATTGTATCAATATCTAGTCCATTTTGTATTTTTCTTTCACTTGTCATATGCATGTATATACATGCCTAAAGGATCAATAAATTATTATTATATTTATTATTGTTATTGCACATTTCGGCGAAAGATTCAAAAATGTTGAGTACTTAAGTCAGAAATTAAGGATTTGGAAACACATGCTTTATATGAGTACTTTCAATGACCTCATCGTTGTGAAACGGTGTTTACTGGGTAGTAGGATAGAATATTGCTGATCATAGGGAAGTCCAGAAAAGTGATCGACCGCCGACCCTCAAAAGTCCATCTACTCTGACACAGAAATTAAGTTTTCTTCGAAGTTTTGGTTGTTGAATTCCTTTCTCGATTTTAGAAATTTCTTAAAAAGATAGATTGTACCCTTTTAACAAGTACTAAATAAATACTACGAATTCTATCAAGAGATCTCACATAGAATCGACGCTACCTAGCAACGTGAACGACAAAAGAGAAATTGTTTTTTCTTCCTCATACACTTCAGAAGAGGAGTTGACAATGTTTACGGAGTGTGGCTACTCTGCCGGGTAATTTCGCAACTACGTAGGACCGGTGAACCACAAAGGGCGATTCGACCAAAGCTTAACTTACAAAGATGAAGCACTCCGGCCTTTTTCTCGTCAACGATTCAATGACCTTGAGAATTCTATCGTTGAAAAAAGGGGCGGGACTAATGAGAGAAGGATATATCTCTCTCTCCTCTCCAAATTTGAATTTAAACCGCGAAACAATTCACCGGGTATTTCTGAAAATCATAGCAGAGCCTTTAATTTAATCAAAACCTCTGAATTAAATGGCATATTTTATAATACTTGTCTATAAATTCTTTTCCCTCCACTCGAAAATTTTTAATGATAGTGTGATATATGGAGAAAAAGTTATCGCTGATTTTGTATAGGAAATCTAGAATTTCATTCCACACGGGTTTTCATATTTGGATTAAGCTTTTTCATAGCTCTGCAGAGAAGTCTGGTTTATAGATAAAATGAGTGAAACCTAGGGAAGATGTTCAGTTAAGTACTGTTCGAATGTTTCGGGTGTGAGATTATTTAGATTTCCCAGTTAAGATGACCCTCAACGAGCCCTGCAATGGAAATTGGCCTGCAGCGATGCGACAATTCTGAGGAAACAGGATTAGCAGTGATCACTTCGAACCTTATTTAATGACTGGCCGCTACTTAAATAAAACGGCTGTTCCTACTTTGAACCTGTTTAAGAGACCGAAAAGCTTTGATATAGGTACACAAACCGATAGAATAGGAATCGATAAGGGAACTCAAACATGTTCCACAAATGGTAAGCTGCAATGTGCAAACATCACAAAACATGAAAGCCACTGCCACTACATCTCCTCATCAACTGTTTATCCAAAAGCTGAGAACTATCCTTTTCATTATTCTTGCTCAGTTTCCCTACAAATATATGCTAAATTTGTTTTTAAAATGAGAATTTTTACATAATGAAGTATGCAAATCAAAATTTACAGAGTGAAGAATGTAACAAGAGGCAAAATAAAAAATTAGAAAGTTCAATATACTGCAGCACAAATGATGTTAAGTTAATATTTCTCAGTGTTTTCTTCCAAAAGTTACCGTTCAACTGGATATCAAGTTCAGGGATCTGATCCTTTGTATGTATGAATATTTTTATAGAATAGGAAATTGCTCTTTTATGTTCTGAGAATGCTTAAGATGGAAGCGAGATAATTATATAACAAAGATTGATAATGCTGAACGAAACTTCACTACAAATTTTTAATGAATTTCTTTAACTTTTGATGTAACTATATTGAATGAATTATAGAGAAAATTTCCTTTTTATTTGTTGCCCTCTTGTTTTAGCCCATTATTTAGACATTCAATACATGAAAGTGAAATTATTGTCTACAATTGGTAAAAATTTGAACAGCAAAATTCACAAACTTTTATGATTACAATTATTCGTCAGCTTATTTTAACTTTGAAATTGGTGAAACAATTCATAAGACAGGAATTAACTTCTTCGTAAGAAGTTTGTCATCAATAATCAAAGGACTTCTAATTTGCAAACATAATATAATGGTTCCATTAAAATTTTGATGAAAATATATAATACATTATTCTTACATTCTTGTATTAGGAAATACTTGAAAATTGAATATTGAAAGAAACAATTATTTTGTCTAATTTTTCACTTTATTGATATTATTACACGACCGGTTTCTGGTTGTTAAACCATCTTCTGGTGTTAGGTACAGACTAAAATATTTCGTGGGTTTTAAATCTATGGGATATTCAAAAGTGGTGAATGGTTTATTTCTATTTGGGTGTTAAGTGGGGACACATTGGGAATATTGAACAGATTTGTTACTTGAAAATTTTTAAGAAATTCTTATAAAACAATTTTCATCCACATATAATAAGATCAATTAAAAGAAAATTTCTTCTTCTCATACGATTTTGAAAAAGGATATTTCTTATTCGTTTGTTTACAAAACTGCAGTATCAGTTGAACTAGAGAGAGATATATCCTTCTTTTATTAGTCCCGCCTCTTTTTTCAACGATAGAATTCTCAAGGTCATTGAATAGTTGACGAGAAAAAGGCCGGAGTGCTCCATCTTTGTAAGTTAATCTTTGGATGAACATTGGAAAACCCGAGCGTATATATTTCACGTTATGTCAAAATAATCTTGAGCTGAATGAAAACATTCTGTCTGAAGGGGTTGCAAAATTTGGTCACTCACGTCGATTCAGTGTGTAGTAAGCTCAACAGTTCCTATTATACGATAAGGAGGGTGAAATTTCTTCTCACTACAGCTATTTGTCGTATTCTGCGTATTATACATCATACTGCCTCGTGCCTCGTCAGTCATGTCGAGGTGTTTATTGAAAGTGGTGTTCTAACTTCTATTCCATTTTCATATTAGAATGCTTTGTGTATATGAAGAGAAACGAACAGTGTACGATCAACCTATCCAGCTTTCATAATTATAAACCAAAAAAGAGGGATTGCTATTTGTCCCTAAACATAGCTAGATTAGAGATATCTTCTATGAACCATAAAATTCTATAACCACTTGCCATATAATATAACAAATCTAAATTATAAGAAGTTCAATAAAAATGTTTAAAGTTTGTTGTTAAAAAAGTGTTACTACAGTGTAAATGAATACCTAAGCGATTGTATCAAAATCTAGTCCATTTTGTATTTTTGTTTGATTTGTCATATGCATGTATATACATGCCCTAAAGGATCAATAAATTATTATTATATTTATTATTGTTATTGCACATTTCGGCGAAAGATTCAAAATGTTGACTACTTAAGTCAGAAATTAAGGATTTGGAAACACATGCTTTATATGAGTACTTTCAATGACCTCATCGTTGTGAAACGGTGTTTACTGGGTAGTAGGATAGAATATTGCTGATCATAGGGAAGTCCAAAAGAGTGAACGACCGCCGACCCTCAAAAGTCCATCTACTTTGATACAGAAATTAAGTTTTCTTCGAAGTTTTGGTTGTTGAATTCCTTTCTCGATTTTAAAAATTTCTTAAAAAGATAGATTGTACCCTTTTAACAAGTACTAAATAAATACTACGAATTTTATCAAGAGAGTAAAATCGATCTCACATAGAATCGACGCTACCTAGCAACGTGAACGACAAAAGAGAAATTGTTTTTTCTTCCTCATACACTCCAGAAGAGGAGTTGACAATGTTTACGGAGTGTGGCTACTCTTCCGGGTAATTTCTCAACTACGTAGGACCGGTGAACCACAAAGGGCGATTCAACCAAAGATAAAGCACTCCGGCCTTTTTCTCATCAACGATTCAATGACCTTGAGAATTCTATCGTTGAAAAAAGGGGCGGGACTAATAAGAGAAGGATATATCTCTCTCTCTTCTCAAATTCAATTTAAACCGCGAAACAATTCACTGGGTATTTCTGAAAATCATAGCAGATCCTCAATTTAATCAAAACCTCTGAATTAAACGGCATACTTTATAATACTTGTCTCTAAATTCTTTTCCCTCCATTCGAAAATTTTTAATGATAGTGTGATATATGGAGTAAAAGTTAACGCTGATTTTGTATAGGAAATCTAGAATTTCATTCCGCACGGGTTTTCATATTTGGATTAAGCTTTTTCATAGCTCTGCAGAGAAGTCTGGTTTGTAGATAAAATGAGTGAAACCAAGAGAAGATGTTCAGTTAAGTAATGTTCGAAGGTTTCGGGTGTGAGATTCTTTAGATTTCCCAGTTCAGATGACCCTCAACGAGCCCGGCAATGGAAATTGGCCTGCAGCGATGCGACAATTCTGAGGAAACAGAATTTGCAGCGATCACTTCGAACCTTATTTAATGACTGGCCGCTACTTAAATAAAACGGCTGATCCTACTTTGAACCTGTTTAAGAGACCGAAAAGCTTTGATATAGGTACACAAACCGATTGAATAGGAATCAAGGGAACTCAAACATGTTCCACAATAATGGTAAACTGCAATGTGCAAACATTGTGTCAAATGATATTTTCTTGTTTCTTATGAATTCTCTGGTCTTCACACATATTCCACAGGAAATAAATGTTCTGTTATTGAACTCTTCCTCCTCTACAAAGTTGTATGGCAATGACCTAAAATTTTAAAAGGTGTGAACTTTTACAATTTTCTCAGTTGAATTGTTGTAGCTTTAAATTATAAGATATTTTAGTAATAAATTAAAATAGATTGCAAATGATCAAAATACAAATTAACAGTGGAAATATTGCTACTCACGAAATTGGGTATTGGTTCTTGAAGTAAATCGTTCAGAAACACTCGTGATGAAAGGAAAGTGCTTTCATATTTCCTAATAAATAAAAAATAAATTTTCCAAATTCATCTTCATGTCGATTAAAATCCTTTTCTGTTTAGATTCCTGGAAGCAGGAACTAGGAACCGATTGGCTATCTTATTGCATTTGATAACGAAATGTTATTTCATTGGTGTTGCCACGATTTACATTGCACTTATGGGATTTTGAGTCAAGGGAGGAATCGTTTTATGCGATTCTGTGGTTTCGCTTCGAAATACGTGAACAAAATTTTCAGTACTAATTTGACAGAGTGCACCCTCTTGTTTCTTCTCTTTGATTCAACAGATCACTAGGTAGAACACCTCTCGAAGCACATTTCGCAGAATTGTCACCTGATCGAACATGTTACCAATCCCTATGAGATATTTTCCTGAATTAAACGAACTCGGATACTCACGAAGGTTTTCCAATGGTGAGGCGAAGATTAAATCCACGAAAAAGCAACCATATTGCCTTTGAATATTAATTTTATCTGCATGTGTCTAAAGATGAAGTCCATAAATTTAGATACGAGACTTGCAATACATAATTCTATCGTGGAATAATATTCCTTTGAGCTGAGTATCCTTCGACTTGCCCCCAATTAATATTTGAACCTGTCGATCGAGAAGTATGACCTTGAAATAAATCATAGCGGCATATCAAAGTTCGGAACTATGACAAAAGCCGTGCATTTCATAAGCAACGTACGATCCAAATTACACAAAAGTTATGATTCTCCAGATTAATCTACTGAAACAACTAAAAAACTACACTACACTTTTTCAGAGCACGAATTTAGCTAGTGAATTTTGACAACATGCATTATTTCACCGTAAATGAACCATTTCAATTAATTTACCACCAACTGAATCTGAATTGAAAATAAGTCCGGCCGATGTCAATCGAATACGTATTTGTGAATCGACCATTGAAATTTCTGACGGACTTTTTCACATTTCTGTTTTCCGATTTTGAGAAAAATTCTTTTTTTCAGTACAGGGTGCGGCAAAAGTCGGTTTACCGTTTAGCATATGAGGAAAAAAGCCAAAAATAATGGCAAAAAGATTTATTTTCGAGAAAAATATAACATCAATAGTTACTTTCGGCCTCAAATTTTATGTTCGAATAGTTTCCCTCCCTCTTCAACACACATGAGGCATCGGGTACTCACGGTAAAACAAATTTAACGAAAAAATTTGCAGGGGGACCTGAACGCGTCGACAACGAAGCCAGTATTCACGAATTTACGATACAGTTTATGCAAGATTTGTTTGGTGGGAACTTGCTTATTTGCTGATTTCGCGCTGGCGAAATTCTTCGAAAATTACAGTACAATCCCCCATCAAGTTTTTGGTAAGAAAACAAACACGTTCCTTTTTCGTATACTTCACGAGCGCAGCCATGGCAACGAACGCACTGTAAACATACATAACAATACTACTACAAGCAAACAACTCAACTCGCTACGTTTCAGCTGTCTCCTTCCTATCCTAGGTACGATACTGGCTGAGAATACGCGCATGCGTGAATCCCAGACAGTGTTAACTTACTTTTGCTGCACTCTGTATATAATAGGTTGTCAAATATCTCTCTTCCGCCTTTTTGTTTTCGAATTTCGCGGCTATGTACAAAGCGCTACAGTGCTCGTAACTGGCAATACTATATATAATTGAGGTCTTGACATAACCTACAAAACTACACTAGGCATGATTATTTTGGTTGCGTTCAACAGTTATAGACGTGTGAGCACGGAGTTCACTAACACCAAAATTCGCGCTATTTCAAAGTTTTTCTTCGTTAAAGACAAATCCGCTAGAGAAACGTTCCGTGAGATAAATGGTGTTTTGAGGGATGGTACTCTATCAGTTTGAACCGCGGAGGAATAGTTTCGACGGTTCAGAGCCGGTGAAAACGACACCATGGATAAGCCAGCCAGCGGAAGACCTGTGACAACAAATTCCGATCAAATCATGGAATACATCGAGTTAGACATGCATGTTGCATCTCGTGACATCGCCGAGGAGATGGGAGTTAGTCATCGAACCATTTTAAACCATCTGCAGAAGGCTGGATACAAAAAAAAGCTTGATGTTTGGGTGCCGCATGATTTTGACGCAAAAAAACCTTCTGGACCGAATCAACCCCTGCGATATGCTGCTGCTGAAACGGAACGAACTCTACCCATTCTTGAAGCGGGTGGTGACTGAAGACAAAAAAATGGATCACATACGACAATGTCAAGCGAAAACGGTCGTGATCGAAGGCAGTTGAATCTTCCCAAACAGTAGCCAAGCCGGGATTGACGGCCAGGAAGGTTTTGCTGTGTGTTTGGTGGGATTAGTTGGGAATCAACCACTATGAGCTGCTCCAGCCTGACGCTTAATTATACCATCTACTGCGAACAACTGGCCCTTGAAGCAGGCGATCGACCAGAAGCGTCCAGAATTGGCCAACAGGAAGGGTGTTGTGTTCCACCAGAACAACGCCAGACCACACACTTCGTTGATGACTCGTCAGAAGCTACGGGAGCTCGGATGGGAGGTTTTATCGCATCCACCATATATGGTGCCCGGAAATAGCGCCAAGTGATTACCACCTGTTCCTGTCCATGGCGAACGCCCTTGGTGGTGTAAAGTTGAACTCAAACGAGGCTTATGAAAAGTGGCTTTCCGAGTTCTTTGCAAATAAGGAGGGGGCTTCTACGAGGGAGGTATTATGAAGTTGCCGTCTAGATGGAAACAGATTATCGAACAAAACGGTGCATATTTGAAATAAATCCTATCACTGTAACACTTTTTATAAAGCATTGAATAAAGAGTAAAAAGCGGAAGGCAGATATTTGACAACCTAATATTAATTTGGGGCTTTTGTAATATTTACGGGTCGAAAGGGTTACCAAGAGATGACAAATCTGCAGTTTCGTTTTTGACGGCTGCCCAAAGGTTCAATGAGCCAAGAGATCTCTAGTCAACGCATCAAACAAAATCATGAACCAATCTCGTCTCCAACAAAAGATTGTAAACAGATGGCGAAGAAATTAGCTGGAACAACTTCAAAGATAACAATAAACAGCGGCGATAGAAGCAATTGGTGAGAGACAAGTAAGAACAGTGGAAAGATCAAACACCAAAGAATGGTATTGTCCATCAATAGAAGAGTTGAGCAAAGAAAAAGGAAACCTACATATGATACAGAAGCAGGAAAACATCGGAAGAGAGGAGTCGATAAATAGAAGAGTAAGGACAGAACCAACGCAGTGATAAGAGACATAAAGTAGAAATACTGGTAACAATTTACCTCTGAGATGGAACATGATCTTTATGGGATATGCTGAGAGACAGAAGAAGGAACTGGCAGAATACACGAGAACAGCAAAGATGAATATACGTGGAAGATCAACAAGAAATTGTTCAAATAAAGATCAGGATGATGGTAACTACAGTGAAGAAGTAGAAAAAAACATCAGAAATCACAGTCGAGGCGGTGAAGCAAGCACTTTGCAAACTAAAGAATTATAAATCTCCGGGTCCCGACGGAATACCAAATAAAGTGGATTCCAACTTGCCAACGAACAGAAAATTCTCCTCAACAGAATTATCAATACATGAAGGATCCCTGATGGAAGAACAGATTGACAATACCCATATTTGAGATCGGAGACAAGAGGTAGCCTGAAACTATAGAGCTATCGCCCTACTGAACTCTGCTATGAAACTGTGCACCAAGATCCTGACGGAAATTATAGAAAGCTACATGAACATCTCTGAAGAACAACAAGGATTTAGGAAAAATAATACGAGAGCTTGAAGAAAATCTATAGAATACAACAAGCCCATGTGGATGCGTTTCATTGGTCTGATGAAGGCTTTTGATCGAGTTCAACTGAAAGGTATTACTGGAATCCTGAAGAGAAAGAATGTTCCTGACAATATCGTCAAGATAATAAAGGACGTAAATCACCGAACATACACTAAAATAGTGACGAACAATGGCTAAACAGAAGAAATAAAAATACCTATAGGAAAACGTCAGGGAGATTCCTTGAGTCCTCATTCATTTAAATTTTAAAAACATAATGAAATTCACAATTGTCCCACAAATCCCAGTGCTTGCCCCAGTTTTGGTTTTAGATCTATCTGTACACAATTTATTATCTTCGAGACTCTAAACGGTATGTTTTCATTCCTATTTCTTCTCTTCTGTCTATTGTTATGCAGAAGATATTTTTGGTCTCTCAGTGTTCGATCATCCCTTGGGGAATCCAAAGAAGAGATTTATTAGTTCAAAAAGAACCAGACATTTGGCTCTAGATTCACTCATTAACTGTACCTTCTTCTGATTTTCTGGGGACAGCCTCAAGGGCTACCTCATGAATTTCTACATGTATAGCTGTAATGAGCTGAAGTGGCCTAATTAGACACATTCTTATTGCTCCTGCGATGCACAATCAAGCAGGTTCCTGTATTTCGTCGAGTGATTTTCTCCTACTAACCTGACTTGCTTCATCTCATCAAGAGAATCCTACACAATCCTACGCAGAATTTCAAGGATATAACACAATTTATAAAATGATCTTATTTGTTATCTGCTCAGTTTCTGATACTAATTTTAGTGCTTCTGTCATTACAATATCTCAGCACACTACTTCATCTGGAATGATCAGATCAAAAGCATATAAGGTACATGGAAAATAATAAAGTTCACTAAAAAATCTTTTTATTTTCACAATTAAAATCACAACATTTAGACCGGCATTTATACAAAAATCTCTTATAGTCCATCATTTTCGTTTGCCATATCCATGACCGTATCCCCCTCCAAAACCAAATCCTCCTCCAAATCCTCCACCTCCGCCGCCTCCTCCGCCACCACCTCCTCCAAATCCACCTCCATAACCTCCTCCAAATCCTCCACCCCAACCTTTACCACCACCTCCGTGATGTCCACCTCCAGGATAATAACCACCGTGATGACCACCGCGTCCAGGATAGTATCCACCGCCTCCGATCTTCTTCACTTTTATAATGGCGATTGCAGCGCCTCCTCCACCGTGATAACCACCACCTCCGCAGCAGCCGCCGCCCCCTTTATAATGGTGAGGAGCCGAGTGAACCATCAAGATGATTGCGGATAAAACGCAGAATATCTGAAAAAAGATAGATTTTGTTTTATTACTAAGAATTGTTTCTGCGAAAAAATTTATCTGATGTCAAAGCAAACAAGTAAGATCCGAGTTTCGTGGAAACTCTCTCGGAAGGCACTGGATTATGGAACCGATAAACGATTCAATTCACCACCTTTATTTAAAATAATCTGCGTAGGCAATATATTAATTACTATCGATATAATAAAATTTAAAGAAAAGGAAGAGTAGGCAATTTGACGAAGCGACGCCCTAAGCAGGCCTCAAGGTGTCTCACTGGGGCAACGTTAATTGAAAACGAAAGAGTAGATTCCCCGAAGTTCCGACTCCAACATCTTTTTTATGGATGACTGCCAAGTATCCAGATTTTGGCTTCAAATTCGTAAACTTCGCGTTTTCGCCAAAAGTGTACATTGGTCTACACTTCACTAGAAGAACCGACCAACTAATTAATTTACTTCGTGCTGTTTCAAAGCTTCCTGACTATACGAATGTTAAGTGAAAAGTGACCTCACTTTATAAGTGGCTAGTTCAAAGAAAGAATGAAATGAACCATCAAATATGCATCCCTTGGGACATTTATATGTTTCAAATGAGACCAAGAGTGGTTTAACATCTCAATTTCTCATTTCAGCATCGTAACATCTTGTATTGTCAGTCAATAAGTCCCGAATTAAGGAAGGAAAACGATATACCCTTTTTCAATATAATCTTATTCATCAATATAATATTTTCTGGAGTGATACAATCATTCCAACGATTCTCTAGCTTTTTGATAAAACCTGTGTGAAGGGATTTATCGAGAACTTAACTTCCTCTCTGAGCCAAATCTTCTTTCATTGAGCATTTTTCTTTAGTTCTGCAAGTACCCAGTAGTCGCTGAGGGCTAGATCTGGAGAATAATTCGTAACGCAATTCGAGAATTTTTGAGGCTGTTTCAATCGGTGCATTTTTTAAGTGAAAAAGCCTTCAAATGATCCAACACATTGATACAATAGTTGTATGATAATGAATATAATTCTATGCGGATCTAACAATACTGAGGCCATTCCCTCGGTAGATTGCCGCTTTCATACTAGAGATGTACGGACGCAGAACCTCCTCTATTTCCCGAGAGCATCACCAAAGAGCAATTTGAATCATGTTGTTTTTGCTCTAGTGTGAGCAAACACGGCACCCATTTGGAAAATAAATCTTCTTGTACCCAAATGTTCATGCTTGGTGGTATAAACACTACCTTTTGATAACTTCGGAGTGTCAGCTATCTCTTGCAACTTCACTTTGCAAATGCCCATGATGGTTTTCAGGCATTTTAAAATTATTTTCGGAATAACCGCCTCATATGGCCGAAAAGGACGTTCAGCATCATTGGTGTCCATACGACCAACTTTGAAATCGGCAAACCATGGATAGTCATTATCGATGGGGCAAAGTCCAAATAATATTTGTCATGTCAACGGTGTTTTTCTCCTATCAAAAAGTATGGATTTATCAAAACACGAACTTGCTTCGAATCCATCGCTTTGAAAAGTAACAAAAATATCTTCACTCAAACTACTGCAACTCGATTAATATTAAACCAAACGTTATCAAATTTCAATCGTAAACTTTTGAAGGTTTGCACTTTCGAAAAATCATATGGATATTTTGTTGCCATTTAGTAGTAAAGTCTGGGACTTATGCACTGAAGTAGTATCTGAAGAAACCTATGCGTTAGAGCAAACTAAAATTTTTTGTGCACCTGTGGCTGTTACTGATATTGCATGAATTCAGAAATTTCATCATCGTAGTGTATAATCCCGAGAAGATATAAGAAACGAATCACACAACTTCATAAAACAATAATTCAAGAATGAGCATTCTTTTTCTCATTTATTGCTGCTTATTGATGGTTCCAATGATTACCATAGGTTATTTTACCTTTCAGAAACAACAATGACATGATCTCTATGTTATAATTTCACAGTAAAATTGACAATGTCATTGAAGCAAAAGATCCCTTCTGATAACATTATTCAATTAAATTTGTTTTATTGATATTAATTATCATTTCAACTGTGTAAGAATTTTCCAGTAAGGTTGTTCAAGAATAATTATGGTAAATTATGAACTCCGCCTAATAATTTTCGCCACAGCTTGATTAAGACTTTCATGAATTTATATCATCTTTCTTGATTCTTTTCCGTATCAACCCTCATTTCACTTCACTATTCAACATAAAGGTCTTTAATTGACTTATGCTATACGGTTTCCGATGTTTCATCATATTCGCATATATTCAAAGAGGGTGTTGATATTTGCTAGGTCGTTTTGGTTTTTTTGATACACAGTGGCTTCTCGTCTAATTTGAGGATTCTCGTATTTAGGGCGTCTGATGTTTTTCCTTGGTGATAATTTTGTCATAAAAATGATGATCAACAAAATATTTCACAGAAGTGATTTCAGTAATTCTGAATTTTCAAGAGTAGCCTTGAGAGATGAATATCTAGTTAAAATAAGGATTTGAATATAATTGGCCCATTCATATCAGAGTAATCAGGAAAATATCAAGTTACAATTTTCAAATGAAGTAGTTTTTCTGAATTTGTATCATTCCCAACTCCTACGAGTTGCCTAAAAGTTTCAGAGATGACCCTTCAAATATATTATTTTTTCAGTAGTGACTAAGCCCTTTAATAAATAATACGAGGTCTGTAAATTAAATAACGAGAGTGATTTTTTAAAATAGTTAATACAAAGATAATTACTATTCAATATTTTCACCTTCAAAATAACGTCCTTTTGAGACCACACAGCGCTAGAGACGTTTCTTCCACTTCTTATAGCCGTGCTGGAACTCCGATACTGAAATAATCTTCAGCCGGTCGGTTACAGCCGTTTGAATTTTTTTGACTGCCCCAAGATGATTTCCCTGAGGTAATTTTTCGACTTTGAAAAGAGAAAAAGTCTCAAGGACTCAAGTTGGTCGAATTAGGAAGCTGAGTTGCCACAAAGATGTTTTAACTGGCCAAAAACTCGTTTATTGAAATTGCCATTTTGCGCAGATTTTCCTCATCCCAATTTCATTGGTCAAAATTGGATGAACGGTGGTGTGAGTCAAATTTAACTCTTCCCCATTATTCTGTCTGCCAACCAACGATTTGAACGCACAAGATCCCGGATTTTGTCGACATTGTCATCGGTTTTTGATGATGAACCTTCCGCTTCGTGGTTCATCTTCAATCGGCTATCTTCCTTCTGAAATTGCCTTAAACCACCAAAAACCTGGGCCCGTGACAAAACACTATCTCCGTAAGCCTGCTGAAGTTTGAGAAGAGTTTCTGTGCACTGTGCCCAAGTCTGAAGCAAAACCTGATAGCTTACCGTTGCTAGAAATTGATGTCATTCATTTTTAGAAAACAATAGAAACAACTCTTACACAAAACAATCGCTACGCACAACCAAATGACTCGAGCGAGGTCAAACTGGTACTGAAGGTGGATCACATGTTCTTCTACCGCCCCACTAAGCCCCGCGCTTTCAGTGTTGCCAGATCAAACGCAGTCTCATTACTGAATTTACAGACCTCGTAACTATTAAGAACCACGTAACAATCATATGAGATATTGAATATCTATATTCTTTGCAAATATAATTTTCGAATATCAAGCCGAAAATGGTCTAAATCAAATCTATTGGGTTCAACATCGTCAAAATTTTGTATCTTCTTCCGTTCTGCTGGCCACTAGTATACTATCTATCCTCAGAAAGAGATGAACTAGAGATTTCATATTTTCAGAATTGGTTGATTGTCCTTACATATTCGTTATTGTTTCCTCAATAACTCCCAGAATATTTATCCGATGAAATTGTTACTTGGAAGATGTTCGAATAAGATTGAAACAAATAGATTTGCAAAATTTCCATGAAGTCGTCACTCAAGAAGATTTAAAAAAAATCCCAAACCTTTTATTCAATTACTTTATATCTCATGATATTTTATTCGGAGAAACTTGGATTGTATATCAAGGTTAATGATATTCAGAACATCCTTCAATTTCAGTCTGTTATCCTCTCATCCTCTTATAGTAAGAAGCTAAGAACTCACAATATCTTTCAAGATTTCGGAAACTGAAAATGTTTCGATTTGCAGCCTCGATTGTGATCGTCGATATGATGTTAAAACTAACATCATAATTCAGTTCATTTTATAGAAGTTTCCAAAAATATCCAAAACAACTATTTCACAAGTGTTAATCCGCCCAAAATTCTGATATGATGATGAAAGAAGATCTTGTTCACTGAAAATATTTTTTCTGATCATGTTGCTACATGTATTGGATGATTCCAGTGATGATATGAAATAGTGAATATCGCAAAAATTATCACTATTGAAAATTACTACAAAATCTAGGTACTATGAGAAGAATGAACCGTTTTCCGTTCGGATCTATAATTCCTTATTCTATGGATTACGCAATAAAATCCCTATACGGATTACTAGGATTGCCTTGTAAATTCCGGAATTAGAAATATTAATCATCCTGAATCGCTTTATTGTTTTTTAAAATATCCTCTATTTAGATCTATACACTTTTGCATGCGATGGAATCAATTGTCGAAGCACCTTTGCCTATCTGATTGAGGTATCTCCAAAACATGCATTCTGAACGCATCAACCACTTCTTCAGGTGTCGAAAAACGTTGACCTCTCATTTTATTTTTTACGTCCGCGAATAAAAACTAATTCGATGCCAAGTCAGGACTATACGGCAGATGACTCATCAAATCGATGTTTTGAGTGCTCAAAAATGCAGCTATTTGAGCCGATTTGTGAGAACTCGCATTGTCCTGGTGTCGGGTGATCCGTCTTTAGTGGTTAGTTTTCCTGATTTCTTGAAGACAACTGGCAAACAAAATGTTGTGTATTACTCAAAATTGACTGTTCTACGTTGTTCCAGTGGTACGATTGCGACATGTCCAGTTTTTCCGAAAAATTGGCGACCACTTGCTTAGAAGTGCTTCGTACGGAGCAACTTTTGCTGGAATTGGCTCATCTTGAAACACCCATACGGTCGACTGTTGTTTACTTTCGGGCTCACATGCATAAATCCACGATTCATCACTTATCACGATGTCGTAGCACTGCTTCGAAGCACCGCGATCGTATTTTCGGAGCATTTCTTTCGACCAATCGATACAAACCTTTTTGGCGATTGACAAATTGTGTGGGATCCAACGAGAACAATTTTTTTGACGGTCAAAGGTTCATGCAATATTGAATGTATGCTGTTCCCACTAATACCTAAGGTTGTCCCAATCTCACGATAGGTCACATGATCATCTTGCAATATCAGTCGGCACACAGCATCAATCGTTTTCTGAACAACAACTGATTTTGGGCTACCTCCACGAAATTCGTCTTGGAGTGAACTACGTTCTGGGTTGAATTCACCATACCATCGATAAACACTGGTTCTTGATGGAGCTTCAGGACCAAAATTGAATTGAGTTAATCGACGCGCTGTTGTTGAATTAATCCACGTCGAAAGTTGTAATAAATAATCATACGAAAATGTTCACGATTTCAAACCATTTTGTGGGTTAGATGAATCTTTTAAGTTACTATAAACAACACAAATAGCTCTCGTATGTCAGAATGCTTTGACTACTTATAACCTCAAAAGTGTCAGGCTTTACGATAGAGCTGTTAGTTGGCAGATTGCAACACTAGGTTGTCCAATTCCGAAATATAAAAGGCAACCCTCGTTTATTAAATTATATTGAAATCGCTAGGAAGATAAAGGTATAACGGTCTAAGGGAAACGGGATTCTGACTGAAATGAAACTAAAAATAAACTATAAGTTTGGTTATTTGTAATTCGAGATATTTTTCGTTTTCTTTCAAGTTGTCTATCTCCGTTTTTGGCGCTCTTGCTCACCCGAACAGAGTGCCTATCATTATGCCCAAATGTCTGTAATTTTGGAATATCGAGCCTAAAATGGTCTCAATCGATTGGGTTCTGATTCCCTGATGAAGAATTCGAGGCGAAAGTTGAGTCTGTCCGGCCGGCTGGCCGGCCGTATCCTCTCTAGTATCCAAACGAGATCAGCTAGAGTTTTCAATTTTCAGAATAGGTTAATTGTCCAAATATCTCGGTCAGAAAATTTTTCAATAGTCATTATCTCATAAGACATTTTTCGGATTTCAATAAAAATTCGTGAATATATTGAGGTGATCGATATCTTACTCATCCTTAAATTTCATTGTCGTAGCTCTTTTCCATCTAAAGATATGATCATTTTTTCATTTACGCAAGAGGAAAGAGAAGTGACATGAAGTCTCGGTGATTTTCTTTGAACGATGACAATCACAGATCGATATTCGATTGACTAATGCCAGGCTCATTAATGTCATTAGTGTCAGTTGGCGTAATGTTAATCAAAATTTTTCATAACGGTAAATCATAGAGATAGAATTCAATCTCGGTGGCTGAAATAATATCAGTTGTCAAAATTCAGAAAAGCACCAACGTAAGTTTTCAGGGAAAGGAATTGTAGATTCGAACAAAACTTGGAAAAAATTATGAGTAGTTATTTTTAATTCATTCATTCATTAGGCGTTCATATCTGCATCACATTGTCCCATGGTACGAGAAAAGACTATTGTTCAACTGAGTGCTTATAGATTTGTTATGGTTTGAATATTTACTCTCGAGTAGCTCAACAAGAGCGCCAAAGTAATCTGACCGCACGTCAGTGCTTTCTAAATTTTTTGTATCGCACTGTTACAGAGTCAAGAAAATGATTTTAGAACAAGCGCCAAAAAGCTTCTGACCACACGTCAATGCTTTTCTCATATTTTTCACTCTGCGTCTCAAGTAATAGAATACTGAGTAATCGACACAAAATATACATTAAATATGAAATTAGCGGAAACTCATACTTGATTTTATTCATTATAAATTAGTACCCAATTGAAAATAATCGATGTATCAAATTAGTCCTTTAATGAAATAATAACCTTCATTAAGTATAATAACATCTACTAGTGGGAATAAATCATATCCTGTAGAGAACAAGTCAGCCCTCAGTGAATTTTTATGAAATGAAGCCCATCCTATATTTCAATTAAGTTTATAATTCCACTATCTATATAAAAAAACTAAGAAAAAATTTCAATTTTTGTTTAGTGAGAAATTAATGTAGTGAACAATTATACAGGGTGAGTCTTTTTCCATTACGGTTTTTCTATATTCAGCTGCGTTGAAAAGTTATAAGCATTTTTAGTTTTCATATTGGGCAAATACCCCTCTGTAGTCCAGTTTAGTTTGAATGAAAAATACCTTCCACAGCATCCACTATTGAATCTGAATGTTTAAAAATATTATTTTCCTCTAAGAAATGATTCACTCACTCATGTTTCATCCGATGAGGTCCATATCCAGAACGAAGATACAAAATACTAATTTTCTGGTAAAAAAATTCAACACCATAAACATAGATTTTTGTTGTTCTACTATATTTTCTTTCTACTTCAAGATTATAAACCATGCCTTTCTAGTGAGAAATTCCAAAACAACCTCAGATTTATTGGGTGTTATCATCATACATTTGTAATTTTCTTCTTAAAATTTCCAAATCATGAAAACCATCATTTCTATGAAAACTTCCAAGGCAAGAGGTTGTCACTGTGCATTTTTTCACTCAAAGCCAGAAAAAATCATCTATGATTTTCCAAACACTGATATTTCTCAAGTTTCTTCTCCTTGACAGAGACCAGTGAACAGGTCTTTGAGGTCTCTTGATATCATACTGTTAAAAATATAAAAATCTTTTTCGAGATCTTCAACAACAATGAATGATGTCACTACGAATAATCATTTTAAAGTGATGTTACTTTGCTTGATGATTATTTTCTGTACTAAATCCCAATAACAATTTACCAGGATAGATAATACTTCCAGATTTAGGTGTGCAATTATACTTTCTTGAAGAAATACCTAAATTTTATTTTGAAGAATCAACTAGGTGTTCTTTAATAAAAAATTTTTTGTTAAATCATTAATATGAATCTATTCTGTTTAGACTATAATTACTGATTACTGATTTTTATAATCAGAGTATGTTTTAATTACGTAAACAAGAACATAAATATTGAATAATGGTTATTCATAGATTATGTCAAATTTTAATATCTTACCATAGAATATTAATTTATTACCGAATCCCAGGAGAGAAAAAATTAATATTTGCAATGTTTTTTAAATAAAAGATAATATCTGTAACTATTATTGATCTTTACTTATGATTTTCCTCAGAACAATTAGAGTGAATTATTATCACATTAAAATATTATAACGTCTCTGTGGTGGGTAGTTCCAAATAAAAAAGTGTTCTGTGGTTCCTTGTTGTTTCGATTCTGTTTGAAACTGTCAACAGTTATTTGTAGCTTTCTTTCAAAAAATGTGGAAAATATTGGAAGGATAATATCGATAGTTTTGAATTATTCAATTCAGTATGAAATGATTATGGTCAGTAAATGCATTCTATTCTAATTTTTCTTGTTTATGAGCTTATAGCTTCCAGTTTCAATCTTGATTGAACTTTAATTAACCGTGCATCATAACAAATATCCAGAAATATTAAAACTAAGTCAAATTCTATTATCTCCTATGTTTTTGAACAAGGTTGAATCGATGTATGAAATAAAGATAATAAAGGTATAAAACAAATCTAGGAGACTGGGTGCGAAGATTTTAAAACTCATATAAGCTCAATTTGCAGCATTCCTATGTTAGAATAGATATAATTTGATGAACCCTGAAAGTCTGGAGCTATAAAAAACCAGCTCTTCATAAAGACAAGTCTTCAATTTAACAGGTCCTGACAGAAAATACTTTACCTATTTCAACGGTCAAAATATACCGATGAGTGATGGAAATCTTTTTTCTATTTATTATGGAATATGATTCTGGATTAAATATTAAACAAGGTGCTAGACATTTTTAACAATGAATACAGCAAATGGCAATTTAGATTTTGTGGTGAATGTAAGACAAAAATTGTTCAATGGTTAATTTCATCTATAGTGTTTAGTGGTGGAACCATAGACTGGAGAGATTTCCCCAACCTTTTGTAGAAATATTTAATAAAGACATAAAATATGGCAACATTGAACAAATCTGATTATTGAATCATTTCAGCACAAAGTTGGATTTGGGAAAATCAGAAAATTTGGACAAAATTATATCGATTCAATTCCTTTCAACTTATATCTCAAATCTAATATCTCAAGAATGGTGCAATTTGGGATAAAAATGATTCTATATGCAAAAAAGACTAATGATTCCAGGAAGTACGAGACACGGACCTTTAGTTCAAGCGATATTTGTTTTTCATGCAATTTAACCAATCAAGTAGTAGTGAGAAACCCACAAGAAGTGGAATAAATCATGCCAAATATGCAAGAGTGTTATCAAAAACCTTCTACAAGAGATCATTTCAATTGATATTGTCGTTTGAATATTACAGGTGAAAATGCAATTTTTTTATGAATTTTCAACACTCTATATCTTTTGAACGGGGGCAAATTTGAAAAAATGTTATAGGAAGAAAATGTTTCTTTTAACGTCGAAAATCTATGGTTAAAATTAACGCAGTGGTCAAAGACTCACCCTGTATATTAGTTTAAATTCTGTGAAAGCACCAGTTAGTTACTCATTATCATGAATAACTAACTGACCATTTCAAAACATCTAAACAAAGTGTTTTTAAAATTTCGCAAAAAATAGTGTTTCAACATTTTTCCAATATCTCAAAAATGCAACTATCCGAATAGAAATATAACATTTCAGCCTTACGATTTTTAAAAAATTCCGTAAATTTTTTTCTTTCTACGTTGTCTAAACGATTTCAATGTTTCGACTCGATCGAATAATTTTTCTTGAATTTATCAAGGAACCCTAATTTCGGATGCTCATAACTGCTGAACTGTTCGACAGATTTGGCCCAATAACGAGCTTAACCGTAATATTTGTACAGTTAAGATGTTCTAAAAATTAGAAAACTGTAGAACGTCCCCTTCAAGATAGAGTATACGGCCGGATATACCCAAAATTGATGACGGATCCTTCATTAAGTAGTCGAATATAATCGATGGAGATCATTTTCAGTTCGATATTGGAAAATTACAAATATTTGGGCAAGACGATAGAATGCTGTTGAATATACAAGTTTAATGGAGTAGAAAAATGGAAAACCCATATTGGATGACTTTTCGAACTCATGACAATTACATTGTTGCGCACATGTTCTAGTGTAAAACCAGTTGAACAGCGTGCTATTGTGTGGCCAAAACGGCTGTAATTTTTGAATATCGAGCCGAAAATGGTCTCAATCGATTGGCTTTGACTTTCTGATGCAAAATCTGTGGTCAAACTTGAGTATGTCTCGTCGTCCAGTCGAACAATCTCTATCACTCGAAGGAGTGGGCTAGAGCATTTGCATTATCAGAATGAGTAAGTCGACACAATCTTGATCAAGTTCGTTATTGGGCCAAATCTATCGAATGGTTCAGCAGTATTGAGAATCTAAAATTTATTTGACTCAATAACTTCAAAATTTGGGAATGATCTGAATAAGTTTGAAAAGGAACAGTCTACCAAATTTTGTTGAAGTCCTAAGGCTAAAAATTTTTCAAAAATTCTGAATAATCTTTCGGGACAAATTGGATATACTTTTTTTTCAGGCTAGGAAGTTTGGGCTTCTTAGAAAACTGAGGAAAATCTATGAATGGTTATTTCGAACTCAAGATAGGTATGGATTTGTGGATTCTTTCACATTCATTGCGGCGGTTTTATTTAGTATCACACTGTTCCAGAGTCCGAGAAAATAAATAAGCGCGCAAATGCTCCTGACCTCATGTCGGTGTTTTTCTACATTTTTAAGTTCAAACTTACCTGGAGAATATATCCAGAAATCTCCATTTCACAAAAAAAAAATCCAACCTACTAACTTGACTAACCGGACACAACCCCACAGATTTCAATGAACGCTCATGAAGGTATCACGTTTGATCTGAATCCATTCTTGTTTTATATTCTACCAGACAGGATTCAAGGCCAGGCATAATAATCTCATCTTTACTTTTCTTATGCATTACTACTGTTTAAATTTTGAATTATGAAAAGGGTTATTCCTGGTGAAGTCATCGTTCAGATCCGTAATACCGACATGGAATGTAATGAATGAGTTGCGGTTACGATAAATAGTGAAATGTTTACTGTTTTCACTATTTCTTCGGAAGCAATGTAAATATTATTCTCATTGCATAAATGAATATGAGATATCTTCAGAGGTTTTTTAAAGGCGTAAGTTCATGCACAACTTCTTATATTTTTGGAGTTGTTAATTCTCATATTCATAGGGTGAGTCTTTGACCACTGACTTTATTTTAACCATAGATTCTTGACGTCAAAAATATTTTCTTCCTATAACATTTTTCCAAATTTGGCCCCGTTCAAATAATATAGGGTGATGAAAGACCAGACCTGTAATATTCAAACGACAATATCAATTGAAATGATCTCTTGCAGAAGGTTTTTGATTACAGTCATGCATATTTTGGCATGAATAGATTTATTCCATTTCTTGTGGGTTTTCGCACTACTAATGCACAGATTGGTTAAATTGCATGAAAAACAAATATCACTTGAACTAAAGGTCCATATCTTGTAATTCATAGGATCATTAGTCTTTTTGCAGATAAAATCATTCATCATCTATTTTCCTAAATTGACCATTTTGAGGTATTTGAAGATGAAAGCTATTAAATCGATATAATTTTATCAAAATTTTCTGATTTTCCCAAATCCAACTCTGTGCTGAAATGATTCATTCAATAATCAGATTTGTTCAATTTTGCAATATTTTATGTCTTTCTTCATGAAATATTTCTACAAAACGTTGGAGAAAACTCTCCAGTCTATGGTTCCACCACTAAACACTATATGGATGAAATTAACCATTGAACAATTTTTGTCTTACATTCACCACAAAATCTAAATTGCCATTCGATATATTCCTTATTGATAATAACTAGCACCTTAATTAATTTTCAACCCAGAGTAATATTCCATAATAAATAGAGAAAAGTATTTCGATCACTCACATAGGTACTTCGGTTTATTTTCATGATGACCATTGAAATAGGTAATGTATTTTCTGCCATGACCTGT
Organism: Micraspis discolor; assembly: GCA_030674115.1. Classification (NCBI taxonomy): domain Eukaryota; kingdom Metazoa; phylum Arthropoda; class Insecta; order Coleoptera; family Coccinellidae; genus Micraspis; species Micraspis discolor. The sequence continues at coordinate 31,554 of JARTUT010001008.1, read as the reverse complement.
TAAGTTGAAGAGTTGTCTTTATGAAGAACGTGTTCTTCAAATCTTCTGACTATCAGGTTTCATCAAATTACATCTATTCTAACAATGGAATGCTTCAAATCAAGCCTATATGAGTTTTACAAACTTCGAACCCAGTCTCCTAGATTTGTTTTGTAAGTATAAGTGTTTTCAAATCTTCATTTCATTCTCCGATTCAACCTGGTTCACAAACTTAGTAGATAATAGAATTGACTTTGTTATAATATTTCTGAATGTTTGTTATGATGCATGTATAATTAAAATTCCAACAATATTGAAACTGGAAGCTATAGGCTCTTAAACAAGAAAGATTAGAATGCATTTTCTGACCATAATCATTTCATGCTGAATTGAATAGTTTCAAATTATCAAAATTATCCTTGCAATATTTTCCATATGTTTTTTTGAAGAAAGTTACAAATAACTGGTGAATGTTTCAAACAGAATCCAAAACAAAGAACCACAGAACACTATTTTATTGGGAATTACCCACCACAGGGACGTTATAATAATATTTTAATGTGGTAATAATTTACTCTAGTTATTCTGAGAACGATTATTACTGAATATGAATAATAGTTAGAGATATTATCTTTCATTTAAAAAAATTTGCAATCATTAATTTTTTTCTCTCCTGGGGTTCAGTAATAAATTGATATTCTGTGGTAAAGTATTGAAATTTGACATAATCTATGAATAACCATTATTCCATATTTATGTTTTGTTAACACAATTAAAACAAATACTCTGATTATAAAAACCAAAAATTTAAGCATGTTCGGGGCATGTTCAGTAATTAATTATAATCTAAACAGAATAGTTTCATATTAATGATCTAACATGTGGAAAATTATGGATGATTTTTTCTGGCTTTGAGTAAAAAAATTAGAAAGCACTGAGGTCAGATTGCTTGGGCGCTCTTGTTGAGCTACATGCGAGTAAATATTCAAACTATAACAAATCTATAAGCACTTTGAACAGGTGAACAATAATCTTTTCTCGTACTATGGGATAATGTGATGCAAATATGAACGCCTAATGAATGGACAAACCTATATCTAAAATTAAAAATAACTACTCATAATTTTCCCAAGTTTTGTTCGAAGCTATAATTCCTTCCCCTTAAAACTTACATCAGTGCTCTTCTGAATTTTGACAACCTATATTATTTCAGCCATCGAGATTGAATTCTATCTCTATGATTTCCCGTTATAATAGTATATTATATATCGCGGACTGAAGTAGTACATTTAATCCTGAAGGTAAAGTTTATGGCCCGACCGCAGGAGGGCCATAATTTACCTGAAGGATTGAATTTACTTCAGTCGCAAGGTACATACGATACTTTTCGTACTTCCGGTATGATTTTATTAATTATTTCAATAATTTCAATCAGTTTTTTCTCTCTTTAACTCATTTAATAAACTGTCTTTAAAATAAGTTACCATAGTAACATTGCGTTGTGACAATTATAATTTAGAAACATTGTCATTACTAGTGTCATTGTAAAGAAACAATGTTATTGATAATTATTGGTATCATGAGTGAAGAAGGTGTATCTGATATTGATAAAAGAGCAGCCGAAGTAGGTGAAGAATTGTTACCACCAAATCTAGAAAACTATACGAGCAGCAGTACGATGCTTTTGAAAACTGGTGCCGCTTAAAAATGTGAGACAACCTACTGAAAATGCGCTGTTAGTCTACTTCAATGATAAATCAAAAGCGGTTTGTGCCTCAACTCTCTGGGCACATTACTCAATGCTAAAATCGGTTATTAACATTAGAGAAGATATTGATATAAGTAAATTTCCAAAATTATTAGCTTTTTTGAAGAGAAGAAATGAGGATTTATGCCAAAGAAGTCAAGAATTCTCACGTCTGAGCAGGTAGATCAGTTCTTACGGGAGGCTCCGGATGATAAATATTCAAAGCTTAAGGTAAATTTGGAAATGTGTTTATATTCAGAAATTTTAAGAAATCAATTTTTGTGTAGGTTGCACTTATTTTGGGCGTTGCAGGAGCTTGTCGTGGAAAGAGTTGGTTGATTTAGAAATCGACGATGTGAGAGATTTGGGCGATTCCTTCCTAATTACGATTAGAAACACCAAAAATAAAATTGACCGAAATTTTGTGATCAAAAATTCAGAAAACAGTGCCATCAGTTTTGTGGCGATATTTCGAAAATATGTGGCATTGCGAAAGACAGGGACACCTCATTCGAAATGTTTTGTTCAATACATCAACAAAGAATGTACTACGTGAGTAGTAGGAAAAAACATGTTTGGTCTATTCCACGGCAAATAGCAGTTTTCTTGAAATTACAAAATGCGACGTCTTATACGGGACATTGCTTTAGACGCACATCTGCGTATTTGTTAGCTGATTCGGGAGCAACAATAGACGTGCTGAAGAGACATGGAGGATGGAAATCCTCCAACGTGGTCGAGGGATATATTGAATCGTCTATCAAAAATAAACAAAAAATTTCAGATAAAATATTTGGTCAAGTCGCCGATTCGTCCACTATAGTTATGCCACAGTCCTCATTCTCGCTTCCTGTTTCCGCAGGATCTTCGAAACAAACACCAGTTCAATATGATAAGGACCTATCTGTTACTCGTCAGTTACCTGCTGCATTAACCCAGGAAAGACTGGTCAATATGACGAGCTGTCACAATATTAATTTGAATATTAACGTTAATTACCATTCTAATTAATTGTATTTTTCAATAAAATATCCCTTAAATTCGTTTGTTTGTGATTTAATCGTTCCGGGATTTTCGTCAAAATTTAATCCCGGAGGGATTAAATGTGACACTTTAGTACCTATCACAAGGAGTGAAGTTGTCACTTTAGGCCCGGAAGTACGAAAAAAATTTTTGATTAATATTACGCCAACTGCCACTGATTAATGAGCTCGGCATTAGTCAATCGAATATCGATCTGTGATGGCCAGCGTTCAGAAAAAATCACCGAGACTTCATGTCATTTCTTTTTCTCTTGAGTAAATGAACAAAATGATCATATCTTTAGATGGAAAAGAAAAATGCTACTGTTGTGTCCGCAACGTTGTGTGCAGATTCTGCATTGTGAGTTGCTGACATATAAAATTGTCTAATTTCCTTCGTTTTAATAATTTACGCGCGCCCATATGTTGAATATATGATTTGCATATTTTGAAGAACAATTAAGATGAGATTAGGATTTTGGTTGTGAAACACACGTCTTTCCGCATTTCCTTGATTTATTTCGCCATTGTGAAATACGCATACTTTTGGACATTTTTCGCATATTTGTTAATACCCGCATTTTGTTTTTGGTTTGATAGTGCACGAAACAGTGACACTCGCAGAATTCTTAGTTTATTTCGCTTGCATAGCATTTTCTCTCATCAATCGACACAGACATTAAGTTGTGTTAAAACATACAAATATAGTGACTTCACTTGAAGTGACAAGAGCTGCCATCGGCGTATAGAAGCAGTGGTATCTGCATTCGAGGGATCCTCAAGAAGCCTGCCAGGATAAGGAAGCCCCATTCTTTTCGGCAACCGGTAAGACTTTTTATATTCAGTATCTTACTGTTGTGGAATCTGTAGTTGTGATCTGCGTACGCAACATCCAATAAATAAAATATACAGTCCTAACTAGCTCTACGAAGTTAAACATAGCATAAAGCCCTACAGCTACGACAATGAAATTTGAGGTTAAGTAAGATATCGATCACCTCAATATATTCACGAATTTTTATCGAAATCTGAAAAATATCTTATGAGATAGTAGGTATTGAAAAAATTTTTTCTGGGAATTTTCAAAAAAATTTTCTAACGTGACAATTTCTGCAAAATTTTGCGTGCCATTTTGTTTCAGCCTCCGTCAACGATATTTCAAATATCAATTTGATCGGATGGATATTCTAGTAGTTATTGAGGAAACAAAATTTCAGATGCTCTACTGAACCATCCGACGAATTAGGTCCAATAACGAACTTGACCGAGATATTTGGACAATCAAGCTATTCTGAAAATATGAAATCTCTAGCTGATCTCGTTTGAATAGTAGAGAGAATATGGCCGGCCGGACAGACTCAACTTTCGCCACGGATTCTTCATCAGGAGTCGAACCCAATCGATTGAGACCATTTTCGGCTCGATTTTCCAAAAATACAGAACTTACGTTCAGTGATTATAAACTTTAATTATTAAAAAGTTTATTTGACTATTGTACAAAGCGGACAATGTTAAAGTCACAACAATGGATACAATAATGCCTTAACTAACAGAGAACTAGTCTCTAGGTAGCATAGTACCTCCCTTCCTATTTAGGTGAATTCCTAGTATCATGGAAATATGATATACTGGGATAGCAACGTATATTACATACATATTGGAGGATTCTAATATGTAACTCCTCCATGCCTAAGTGAAAAAATTGGTTTTTGAAGAAAAAAAAAACTTATCTTCAAAATTGCTAATTTTTGAGCTCAATATCTTGTAATGGGTTGTTTTTTTGCTGCTTAGAATAATTTTTCATTCTATAATAATTAAGCTTATGGTATATGAAGTATAAAATCAAAAAGACAATTATGATATAAATGATTAAAGTATATAAACTAATATTATTATAATGTAAAGTTGGATTTTGCATTGACATTATTTGGTTTTTTGAATGTTCAATTTGCATTTCGATCTCTTTTAAGTTACCAAGATCAATACTGTCTAGTTCTAAGGGAACTTGATCAATTCTTCTTGGGCTGGGTGATTTCTGAATGTTCACACTAGGTAAATGCACAATTTTTATTTTGGAAGCACTGGTTCTCCAATTTTTCAGAATATTTTTTCCTACACTCACTTCACAATTCGGCGGAATGAATATGATAAATGTTCCGTAAAATTTGTTTTTCCGAATTTCCGGCACATTTCACTCTAGTAATTTCTTCATTAGTTGTCACCACCATCCAATGGTCTGTTGCTAATTGATGGACTCGAACTCCTTCGATGTTTATTGGTCTCGGTCTGCATTTCGAGTAGTTTTTGGAGACACTGAGGAGCTCCACTTCACAGGGATTGCTCGGTGATATATTCATGGTATTTTCTTCGCATAAAAAGTTGGTAGGGAATATTTCCTGGCATGGTCCATTAAATAGAGCGTATTTTGTTTCACTTAAGGAAAGGTATTTCGTTTTGGGAATGATGACTTGATAAAAGTTGTTTTTAAGAATGGGAAGAGGAAATAATTCATAATATTTATAGTTTAGAGTTTCTACAAGGGGAATGTCTAGAATGAATTTGACTTGATTTTTACTAATGAATCCCTAGCCTTTATGCAAAAATAATATTGGAAAATATTTTCATCTTTAATCAAAATGGAAGTTGGCTTTCTTTAATTTTTGATTGAATTAAATACAGTTCCTTTTTCAATTCATCATGAGAAATGATGGATGTATGTAATGTTCCTATATGAGCAAATGAGATAGCAATTTCTATATCATTGAAAATTTCATTAATTATATCTACAGCTAGGGTAATGTGTCTGTAAACTGAATTTAGTACAATGAAATTGAAATCATCCCAGGAATCCATTGCTGATGAATTCATCCAGAAACTTAGTTGATTAATTTTGCTTTCCATGAGTATTTGATTATGATGTAATTTACTCACTGAATTGTTAAAAGAGTGTAATGAATTTTCTGTTAAACTTATATTTGCAAGGTGGCCACATTTGTCAGTTTCTGTTGAGAGTTCTTTAAATTTTGAATTGCCTGGTCATATTTATCAGCGTCGTTTTGATCTAGATTGCCTGTAATTGACTTCCAAACTGTTCCTAATCCGTTAAACAAACCTCTTCTGTGTCTGTTTGCAGTTATTGATAATAATTGTTTGCATTTTTTATTCGATTTTATATTCTAATAAGTATTTATGATTTTGAATTTCGCGCAAATAACTTTTTCCATGCTGGGAATTAGAAATGATGTATTAATCTTTTGATAAGTAGTTATTAGTTTGTCGAATTCGTTGGTTATATTAGCTAAGTCGAATAATTGTATAAGGGTCCAATATTTTATTATGTAGTGTGATATTCCTTTATTTATTGGTATAAGTCCTGGGTTGTCTGTAACTTATGTAAATTTTACTTGTCGATATGCTCGAATGAATATTATCATATAAAAGGGTTAGTTTCTCTCTATGCTTCTGTAGGTAATCGCTAAACATTTGCTTATCATAAATAGTATCTAGTGGATCTTTAAATTTTGTGTGACTAAATGTGAGTTCGAAAGGTGTTAATTTCGTGGTCGAATGTATTCAGTTATTATATCTTATATTTGCATATTTAATTATTATTTCTAGAGGGTCTTTGAATTGTGATCTTATTATTCTGCAATAGTTGAGTGAAATCTTTGAATGATTTCTGTCTGAGTCTGTATGATGTGCTGTCGTAATATGGATTTTTATTTCGTGAATATCTAATAATTCTTTAATGACATGACTGAAAAATTTCATTCCTGACCTGAACTAATATTTAATGATGTTCCATAGTGGAAGAAATATTCCAATAAGACGTGAAATATGTCGACCGCGTTTTCGGATTTTAGTTTGATTTCTTGACCTACTTTTGTAAAAAGAATCTACGAGAGGTAAAAATTTAATATTTTCCAAAGTGTAATTATCAATGTGTAATTTTCAAAGGATCTGAATGGAGTATCTGATAACGTCATATCAATTTGTGGTGGATTTCTTTCGCATTTATTCCTTTTGCAAACTTCACAACTTGCTATGTACTTCGAGACCTGTTTTTCATGGCGGAAAAAATAATATTTACGCTGAATTTGTTGGATGGTTTCATTAACTCCTCGATGATTTGTTTTTCCTTCCTGTTGAAATTGTATCGCTTGGGTGATAAGTTCCTCATCTTGGATTACTTCTCGTCTTTCAGTGCAATACATTATATCCGGTCCGTATCTGTTGAATATCTTGTTTACAACATTGCTGAATGTTCGGAACATATTCTCCGAATCGAAATGGAAATAGTATCTCTTCTTATCGGCCGTGTATTCTTTGAGGAATTTAATTATCTCATCTTCATTGTTGGAAGTGCTGATTTGAACGAAGAATTGTTTCATTTTTTCCACGTATTCTTTTTTCACTGGGTTCGGATTTCTATAAACTTCCTGAATAAAGTATTGATTTAGTTTAGAATCAATTAGATGGAATGAATTTTTATGGGTGTGGAGTCTGCTGACTCTGGGTTCATTGAATGTATTGTGTCTTCATTGGACTCCTGTTGTGGTGCCAATCTTTCCAAAATTTCATCTGAATCTGATTCGTCCATTTCATCTGATGAAGCTTCGTCAAGTTGTTTTCGATTTCATTTTCGTCCTTGTTGAGATGGTCAAAACGGAGATTTTTCATATTTTCCTTTAGTAAATTATCAGGTTTCGATGTTGGTTCTACTTTCGTGGTTTGAACTACATCCGTATTGTTAGGATGGATAATTTTTAATGGTTCGATAATAATAATTTGTTCCGGGTTTCATTACTATTTGAAATTGTTAGAAAGGCCTCGTTATTTTCAGTTCTCACAATGCATTGTGATATTTCAATCCTTTCGCGATTTCATCATATTCTATGATGCCTTGATTTACATCGGTGGATTCGATAGGTACATTTATAATTTTCTGGGATCTTGCTGGAATATCGTATGAACATGGAATTTCTTTAAAGTATAGTGGTATGGGTCCATTTGTAGTGTACAAAAATTTTTTCTTCAGGTCGATATTGGCACCTAAATGTTTGAGTAGGTCCATTCCTATCAGACCATCGTATTCTTTGTTGAATTCAAATATATGGAAATCAAAATATTCCTTTGTTTTAAAATTTTTGGAAGAGGAATGTGAGCAACGTAATCGTGGTATGATATTTTGTGTGCTGTCTTGATTTTGAATGGTGCATATTTAATAAAATGTTGGTAGAATTTTTGGACTATTCTAGGACTGATTAAGGTTTTGAACTTCCTGTGTCAATCATAAATTTTAATCCTACATGCGGAATTTTGATGAAGGGTAGCGCTGAACTATTAATATTGGTTAGGTTTATTAAGTGTGATCCTGATGTAACGTACGGAAAAATTTCCGGAGTTTCTGAATATGGTATTTCGTTTAAATCTTCTGAATATTGTTCATTACAATTTTCACAGTTAGTCATAAATAGGTTTATGTCTTCATAGAAATCAGTCTGTTCGTGTTGATTTAGTTCGTCATTGATTTCTTGCTGAAAAAGTTCTTCTGAAATGAAATTTCTTTGTCCTGTCGGTTGTGCTGTGACTGTATGTCTTGTATTCGATGAAGATGTGTCCATTGGGATAGGCCCTGATTGTTCTAATTTGAGTGTTTCTTCCACTATTTTGTGATGTGTTGAGAGGATTTAATGTCGGTCTCACGTGAGGTTGAGGTATAGAATAAGGAGGATTCAAATTTTGAAAAATAGGTCTTTGTGTATTTGTAAATTGTTTGTTATGTGGAGTTGGTCTATTATAAAAATATTGAGATTGATTATAATGAAGATTTCGTCTGGAATAAGCAAAATTTTGTTCTTCAATTGTAAATGTCATTGCTTCTTCTAATGTTCTAGGGTTTCTCAACCTGATGGGTAAGTTAGAATTAAGGCCTCTGAGAAAAGCATTCAGTGCTTGTTTTTCATATAGGCTTTTCTTTAGTTCGATTATATTTTGATTTTGTTCGGTTAATTGAATTTTATTTAGTAATAACGACAAAAGGTCCTGGCACCTATGGCCAAATTGAATAGGGTTTTCATTTTTTTCTTGCTTAAGGTGCATCAAATCACCAACTAAACAATTTTCGTCTCTTTGATCAGAGAAAAATTGTAACAGTAAATTTTTAATTGATATCCAATTCCTTAAATTTCCTCTACTTCCTAATAAATTCAAAGCTCTTCCCCTTAATTTGCCTATTATAGCTCTCAAAAGAAATTCGTTTTGTGGATTTTGCAAGTTATTTTGGTCTGAAAAGGTATTGATCAAATATTCACTGGATTGAATGAAAATAGCTAGAGTTGCTGGATTGCCATCATATTCAGGAATACAATCAATGTGATGTTTTTGAACTTGAGGAACTGCCATTTCTACTGTATTTCTTCTTAGAGGACTGCATGATCTCTATTGTTCATTAATTTTAATTGAAATTAGCCTATTGTTTATATTAGAACGATATCGTCTAATTACTATCAAGAAAAAAAAGAAAAAAATTGAAATAGAAAACAAAATTTTGAGTAATCAAGTATGGGATATTGAAATGGATAGAAGGAGAGAAACTTACGCTAAAGGCTTCATGTGGAATTTCTTTCTTCTTTTTCTTCTGCTTCAAGGGATACAGTGATTATAGCAGGCAGTTTCGTTATAGAAACTCCGTACCCACCTATAATTTCTCCTCCTGAATGCCGATCATTTGGTTTTTCTCTTAACTATGAACTTTTTCTGTTCACTGGTTTTGATAAACCACGCTGTTGGAACTCGGTCGATGCTAGAGCCGAAGTCCGGGAAACTTTTTTTCTGATACCCAATTAATCGTTGAAACGAACACTACTTTTCCGCTATTTTTGTCGTAAAAATAGTTTTGGGTATCCTACCGACTGCGCCACTTACGTTCAGTGATTCTAAACTTTAATTTTTAAAAAGTTTATTTGACTATTGTACAAAGCGGACAATGTTAAAGTCACAACAATGGATACAATAATGCCTTAACTAACAGAGAACTAGTCTCTAGGTAGCATAGTACCTCCCTTCCTATTTAGGTGAATTCCTAGTATCATGGAAATATGATATACTGGGATAGCAACGTATATTACATACATATTGGAGGATTCTAATATGTAACTCAGACATTTGGGCAAAATGATAGGCACTCTGTTCGAGTGAACAAGAGCGCCAAAAGGCAATGTGACAACCTCATGCCTTGGAAGTTTTCATAGAAAGGATGGTTTTTTTGATTTGGAAATCTTAAGAAGATAATTAGAAATGTATGATGATAACATCTTATAATTCTGGTTTTTTTTTTGGAATTTCTCACTAGAAAGGGATGGTTTATAACTAGTTCTAGAAAGAAATTATGGTAAAGCAACGAAAATCTATGTTCATAGTGTTGAATTTTTTTACCAGAAAATTAGTATTTTGTATATTCTGAATCTTCCGAATATGAACCTCATCTGATGAAACATGAGTGAGTGAATCATTTCTTACAGGGTAAATAATGTTTTTGGACAATTCAGATTCAATGGTGGATGCTGTGGAGAGTATTTTTCATTCAAACTAAACTGGACTACAGAGGGTATTTGCCCAATGTGAAAACTTAAAATGCTTATAACTTTTCAACGCAGCTGAATATAGACAAACCGTAATAAAAAGTGTTTCTTTTGATCTTAAGAACCTATGGTTAAAATTAACGCAGTGGTCAAAGACTCACCCTGTATATACAGGGTATTTACAGTGAACCATTCAGAAAGGCTGAGCTGCGCTCCTTGGGAAAGCTTCAAAAAAGAATTCACGTCCAAAGATTTGACCGTAACAGTTGTATAATCCACAGTGTTGTTTCAACCCCAGATGAATAGTCCGGTAGATCATTTTAAATAATCAGAAACAAAACTGGCTTCAGAATGGATCCTTGGGCTACTTCCACTTTTATTGGTCGTAATCAGGAATACATCCCGTCAGAGCAGACCACCTGGTAACGTCCGATAAAAAGTGATTCAATCATTAATAATAATAATAATAGTGTCTTTATTTTTAAATATATTAAAAAAATACCTTAAGGGCGGAGTTTAGCATAAGCTACTCCACTCAACCCCTGACAAATACAAAAAAAAAACAATTGTATCCTCCCATTATCCTCAATATAAATAATATAGTTTACAAATCTCAAATATGTATTTTGCATGGAAAGAAATTATCAAACCGCAATGAAAAATAAACAATATAGTCATTTTGAGACACACGGAGGTGGAATCAATATTGGTTCCACCTCCGTGTGTCGACGTATGTCTCTCGAAATTACTATGTTGTTTATTTTTCATTACCAATCTGATAATTCTGCAAGATACATATCTGAGATTTGTGAACTGTATTATTTATATAGAGATACAATTGTTTAGTCTAGCCCTAAAGATGGAAAAAATATATTTCCGAAACGTCGGCAGAACTGACATAGTATCATATTCCCGTTTTTTGATCCTGCTACCACCATATAAACTTTTCAAAATACAATTTTGGATCACCAATTTGAAGTTAAGGACAAAAAAAAAAATTACAATATTTTGATTTGAAAGAATATTAATACAAACAGAAAATTCTTACAAAATGTAATTTGAAACTGAAAATAAATGAGAGCATAAAAGAAAAATCACCAAAACTCAAAACTAACACTAGCTAACAAGCAGATTCATTTTCACTTCCCTCCTCAATGCCCCGACAAAAACTCCCCATAGAAAACTAAAATTTGTTATGCAATTTCACTTCACTAAAAGTGAAAGAACGCTGAAACATAGCTGAAACAAATCGAGGCAGCATAAGCCTCCCCCAATGCCCTATTGCGACACCGTGAACATCACGTCTAAAATCTAACTTCGCCATCAAATATGGAGGAATTCCCGTAACTAAAATTCTATGAATCAGAACAATCATATACAATCTTCCTCAACTATGGGTGATGATTTCCCTTTGAATGGGTTCCATAGCAGACTTCAAACATCAGAAGCTCTGAAAAATAATCACTTGGACCGCAAGACCCGATTCGAAGAATCCTCCTTGCAGATTGGCGACACATTTTGTGTATTAGATTTGAATATAGAAGGACAAGAGTGGCTATATTTCTAAACTAACAAAGGACTATGGTGCTGAGATTATTCTCCTTCAAGAGACACATACGGATACTAAAAAAAAATCTTCGTTGAAGAGGAACCATAAGAGGTTATATGGAGCCGGAAAACATTTTCAACCCTGAGCCACCCCAACCTATTTATACCACCACTAATTCCTGTATCATATTTTCTCAAACCCAAAATATAACGACAGCACGAATTCTACAGTTTTTGCAATCTATACTTCTCTACGGAATCCAGACACGACTAGAAAACCTTCAAACCGTAATTCAATCTTGACAATGCAAGGGTCTTGCAGGAATATTTCCGTGATGAAAAGCCTAGGGAATGTCTTTGACGATATTAATATCGAAGAGCAACGAAAGGACTCCTCAACAGAAACGAATCATGCTCCTGAATCTTAGCTCACAATCAAAAAAATTCCAAGATTTCTGCAGCAGGTGGAGGATGGAATTTTATCATCGCCTATTTTTATATGAAACTCTCCATTGAACGATCTTGGGAGAAGAGGAATGGAAAAGCATGTATTCATAAATATTCTAAGGTTATTTCTCGTGCATTCTGGACAAGTCTTCATTGAATTGGTCGATAGCTCCAAAGACAGAGTTTGCAAGGAAAGAAAGGCAAATCTGAGTGTCAACACAATAAAAATAGATGACAACAAAGCTAACCACTCAATACATATCAGCTATAATGACTAAAAGGAGTATTGCCGTATGAATATGTGTATATAGATGGGTTCTTGGCAAATTGTTTTGACCAAAATCAAGGTTTCTTTAAACCAATTTTCAAACATTGTCTATATTTCGGACGTATTTACGTCCTTCATCGGACTCTACAAAAATTATTACATTATATTAACTTAATATTTTTACAATAACAAATTAACTACTTACAGTTTTCAAGGTTTATAAAATTGTCCAATTTTGGAATGTTTGAAGAATGATGTTGAGTGTTTTTTTTTGAAAGGAGTTTTTATAATTGTCAAAGAAACATAGAGTAGGAAAGTGACAATAGATTAGGGATGTAAATAAAATCGGAAATTAGTATAGAATCAAGATAAGGGATAGTAGCTGAAATTATTAATTTGAAAGTTAGGAAAAGATCAAGAGGAGTCACAACTTTTGATCTAGAGATAGAAGGTAACTATATATGGAGTTGCGTTTAGCAACATCAGATTTTTTGTTGATACTTTTCGAATTATTTTTGATGTAAAACATTTCCAAGAAGGTTCTTTTTTGATAATAAGATGTTTTATCAAGACTTTTGAAATTTTCAAAATTAAAAGATGTCCTAATCTTGAAGAATGAAGGGCTACAGAACTTCATCCATCCTTTCAGGATGAATTCTCACATCACTTTTGTGAAGAGTTATTTTCTTTTTATGGATTAGCAGGTTTGACCAATGTATACTCCATTACAGTCCAAACAGGGTATGCTATAAATGTAATGGAATATACATTGGTCAAACCTGCCAAACCATAAAAAGTTTATAAATATATTAAAACTCCCTGAAGGAGGGAATGTTTACAGATGACGATAATGTCCAGCATGCCCATTCTCAATTTCACCGCCGATATTTCATAGTGGAGTTGCAGAGAATGATTGCGAATATTCTCAAAAACTGGTATCGCATTCCTCAGCAATTTCATAGAACCTCCTCCTGTTATGTTGGATCTAGTGTAAGCATAACCCATATACCAACCATTCATTCACAACCCTTGAACTTCGGTTTCAGATAACCAATATCAGTTAAACAGAACACATCTAGTCCCTCCGACTGAAAGCGTATCAAACATTCGAGATCATTAATTTTATTTTCCATAGTTTGAAGTGCATCAAATTAAAAGCCATTTTTTCACTACTCTTCTTCAACTCCGGTACAAAGTTTTTAATTAACTTGTATTTTGTTTTCCGTCGAATTCTTCCGAAAAAATTTGAAATCTATCCCCTCATTAGCCATGAATTATGTCCTTCGCCCTCTCCAAGTTTTTCATGAATATTTACATTGAAGGAACGATAAATATGGGAATTTTGATTGGAGCATCTGACATTCAGCATCCGGAATGTTTGGCTTAATCATATTCGTGAAATTGTCCAAATTTGGATCAGCAGATATTCTAGATAAGAACAGGGATATTTTTCGTTCAGTGGCTTTTATTGGGTTGTCGTTTGATGCACCAGTGATTTTCCAAATATTACTTTAAACTCTCTCGAAATTTTCGTACTCTCCCAGATCTGACAGCCTTCATCTTGACTCTCGCGTATTCCTTTTTGATTCATATCAGGACATTCAATATTCTCTCTCTCTCTCTCTCATATAATGTTGGCAATGTAGCAATCGAATTTTTCGGTAGAATTTTTTCACAAGATTTTAAAACCATCTGGTTTATACAGAATCTCAGTGTTGACAATGTTTTTGCGATCAATAGTTGTTATGTTGCGTTCTTTATTCTTATGTTTACTCATATTACTCTAATACCTTGAATGTTGATTCATACTTATCCAGAAGTTTTATTTGATATTGAGAATTTTGTCCTGCAATCCTTCTATTAGTGTATCCTTCTGCTCGATTATGATGTCTTTATAGTAGGAATCTTAACGATTTTCGTCATGTTTGGTTGAAACATTTGGATCAATGGTTTCCTTTAGTATCGCATTTCCTGAATAATTGCCTCCAGATCTGATAGAATTCTCATAAAAGATTCATTCAATTTTGAGATTTGAAGTTTAAATTGATTTATTTCATCTTCTTTTTGACATTCATGTTTACTACAGTATAAAATTTTGCCATTTTGTCAATGTAGGTTTCAGATATTTTGAATATATAACTTGGATGATGTTTTGAATAGCAATTTCCACATTTGACAAACAAATTCACTTCTTTGCCGCATTTATTCCAGCACTATCGGACACGATGTTGCCCCGAGGAGCCATATTTACTTAATGCAAAAAGGGATTGTGAAACCAGGGCCGGATTAACCATGTGGGGCCTAGGCAGTGCAATTTTCAGGGCCACTTTTCAACCATCCTCAGATTTTATCAAGTTGATTAGTGGATAGGAGTAACATATATACCTTATATACAGGGTATCCCACCAGGAATGCTCATTAGAATTTTCAATTTTTTCAAATGGAAACAGTAGTTTTTCATTCAAATAAAGATTTGCAAGGAAGAAATAAATGAAATATTATAAGAATACTTCATATCTAAAATGCACCATTTTCAAGATATTGAGGAATTACTGTTAGCTACGAGCATAATAAAACAGTGAATAACTCGAAAACGGTTGAAGATGGCTATAAGGAATAATACATAACATGAATGTGAAATTCGAAGATATATTCGAAAAAGTCGTAATATACAGGGTGTTCCATTATAAATAAGAAATTTGATACCATTTCCGGTGCTACCGGAAGTCACTAAAATTTAAAAATATAGGTAGGTATCATGAATGAAGGTCTTATTGACTCATATCTTCACACAAAATTTGGAAGTATTCGAATTAATGTTATATCCATAAATTTCTGATTGGCATTCCCGGTGGGACACCCTAAATACATCAGTATTATCATATCGCTGATTCTCTGATTTCTTACTCACATAAATTTTATGTTTCGACAATCAGAACAGTTTTCAATGGATAGGTTATAAGACATGATTAAGGTTTTATTCGTGTAGTGTGTATGATGTAATATGGATACAGACATACACTAAAGAAAAAAAGGACAGCACTATCTAATTTCAACTTTAATCAAGAGAATATAGTTTACACTTTGGCGTTTTCACTTTAACTTTTATGTTATTAAATTTTAAAAAAATAATAAGGAGATAGGTAATTGATTATGATTTATGATCAATTTTGAAATCAACTCTTCTAACTTTTAGGATACAAAATCATTCTTGAAAATTGATCTTTTCCAATATATCATTTTCGATCGCCATTATCGATAAAGAATTCAAACGCTTCTGAGTCATTGATGAACGAATACAATTTTGTATTAGTTTCAATTTTGAGAAGTTTCGTTCCCCTGTTGCATTTGATATCATCGAACTTCTATATATTTGTAATACTATCATTACGTTAGGAAAGTTGATTGAACAATATTATCAAAAATTAATATGTATGATTCTTCGGCAGGCATAATTTTATCGTTTCCCGTACTCCCAGCATCGTTTACTTGCAATACAAAATATTTGAATTGCACCATCTCGTTCTTAAGCTCGAGCTCAATGTCATCGGAATAGTATTCCCTGAATTTATTAGAAGCACTTTTGATTTCTTCGTCGGTTCTTTTCAAGAGATCTGTAAGAAATCCGAACAGACAATCAATATCTCTATAAGATGCTATTCGACGCATCAATTCTGAATAAAAACATATCTACTACAGGTAAATATGTTTCCAACTTAAACTTATCTTTTCCTCTGTTCCCAATTTCTTCTGCTGATCCTTCATTCTGATGCCTCTTTCTTTCTCGAAAACGCTGATTTTTATCACTATATTCGGTATCGGTGTCATTTGCCTTCATCTCATAATCATCAAATAATTCTCTTTGTGATTGCAAAAAATCCAAGAGGATTTTAAGAGACCACTTGCAATTCGAAGCTCAATGCTAGGTTTTTTGTAAAGACATACTGACACCATTGATTTTATCAATATGGTAGCCCAAAATACTGCCATTACTGCATGTTCTTTTCTATCAGAACACTTTATTAGACATCGAGCCTCGTGAATCGTTTGTGCTGGTTAAGTCTTATCATCAACAATAGATTGCAAAGCTTTCTGAAAATTTTATAACCTTCTGACAAAGCCTTGAGTTGCATCCGCTCTTGCGCACCACCTTGTGTCAGACACTTTCTTCACCACTAGACCCTTTCCAATATGTTTCAGCATAACTGACCAGCGATGAGTTGACGCCGAAAAAAGTTATGTAGTGCCTGTACAAATTCAAAAATGAAATTGCTCCAGACCAATGCAGCTCTCCACAGCACGTACTCCAAACAAATTCAGTGAGTGCGCTGCACATGGAACATAATGAGCGAGATTATTTATTTTTTTAATATGAGCCTGTAGACCATTGTAACAACCAGACATATTTGACGCATGGTCATAAGTTCGTCTTCTCGCATTTCTTATGTCAATGTTATGTTGATCTAAAAATGTAAATTTGCTGAGTCTAATTTTTCCCCTTTGTGGCTAGTTATTGGAATAAATGTCAAAAAACGTTCTGCAACTTCTCCATTTGAAGAGACGTATCTCAGCCTTACAGTCAGCTGATCAGTATGAGACATGTCTGGGGTTGAATCAACGCTTATTGGCTTCTTTGATTTCATTAATAATGAAATTCAAAACCTTCCTCTCAATATTTCAATTAGTTCCTCGCAAATCGTTGAAGACAATTATGAATTTCTTCCTTTTCAAGCATTACCATGTTTTCTAGATGCGAACTAAGAAATGGATCGTACTGCGCGAGTAATTCTAAAATTCCCGAATAGTTGCCATTATGTTGAGAATTTCATCATCACCTCGAAATGATAATCCACGAGATGATGAGAATTTGATCACCGATACAACTCTTTGCAAAACTTTATTCCAATATTCTTTTTTTTTATATGCCATTTTCAAGAGGAGCCAATTCGACCACTAATACGTCGTCTACTAATCAGTATACGAACACATTCTTTGTGTGCTTCATTATCCTCATGTGACTGAAGTATTTGTGACGCATTTTTCCAATCACAAAATCCAGTCGAAACTGTGATTGGGCTCGATCTTCACCAAAAAGAACACATGGAAAGCAGTATACTTTTCCGGAGGATGGAGATTACAGAAGCCACTCCCGTTTAATTTTGCCACCACTTATGTGTTTCCGAAAAACATGTTTGAGATTGAGAAAAAAACTAGAGCACTAGGGAAGGCAATTAGGCGTGAACTGACATTTTTCTATATTTCTGACGACGGACGTAGGTTTTTGAGGGATTACATTGCAATGAATATTTTATTTAATGTTGAAAATGTAATTCCATAAATCTGTTAGGGCCCTTAACTTAACTAGGCGTCGCCTACTCTGCCTAAAGGTTAATCCCGGCACTGTGTAAAACACGAATAGGTTTTAATCGTCTAATGAAAACCTTTACTCTACACACACTAATAATTATTTATATGCAACATTAATCTATATGACTCAAGTTCCGAATAGAATACAAAGATAATGTTTTATGTCATCATCAGCTGTTGAGGTTGGTTCTACTTCAACTTCTACTCATAGATAAAAACAATAATAATAATAAAGTTCATTTAACATGAACAATAATCGGAGAAGGCTCACGCTTTTACGCTATGATGAAGGTTGACAGATCATTTGGGCGCATGGTAGCAGCCTGCAATGCTTGACTTAATTGTTGGGTGCAGCAAAATAGGGGTTGATCGAATGAAGCTAAACTCTAACAGAAACATTTTTAGAAACTACCATATTTTGAGATGCATAGGTAGGATATGAACTCCTACAATACAGTTGCATAATAGAACCGGAGAACTACTAACTATGATTCGAACTTAGAACTACCAAAAAAAAGAAGTTTCAGAATCAATCCAAAAATAAATGAATAATTCCTATTTGCTTTATTAGTTGATCAGTAATAATTGTTACATGTAGAAAACTACGTACACCATAAATCCAGAAAATCTCAAATAACTCAGAAATTATTGAATTTAGGAGCATAATCATGTGAAAAAACTATCATTATTTTTGACCATAGAATCCAACAAAATTATAAAAAAATAGGGTTCTAATTTGAAAAACAGAAGTTATGGCCAATTTAAGATGTGATGATATTTTGAAATCCAGAAGATGCATGACCTTTTCACATCCTTCCTCTTAGATGTTGTAAAAACGGTTTACGCTCAGGATATTTAAAATAAGAATAATGAACATAATACTGACTGAACATATTCGACTTTTTCCAATTTTTTTTTGGATATTTTGAAAACTATTCGATTTAATACAATGGTTTTAACAGAAATGTATTCACTATTGAATACTCGTTCATACCAGGAATGGAAAACTTAAAAAAATTTTTCGTCGAATTTATTATCACTCCCTGTATAACCGGAAGTTTTGGGCTTCGAAAATATTTTAGCTCTGTAGAGAACTTCGAACAATATCATAATCCCAATTTTCAGATTTCAAATATGTCTAGTCTAATAGGCACTCGAACTTGAGACACCATGTATATTGACCATTTATACTTTCTTTAGCAAAAACCCTAACATTTGTAAGGAGTCTTCAAGAACAACATAACTTCTGCTTCCGCATTCTTTCAATGAGATCCGTCTAAGTCTTTTCCGTACCTCCAAACTCAATTTATTGGTTTCAATAACCGCAAATTCATTCCTGAAACAGAAAAATAGACCTAACTGGCTAGTTTAAATGAGAAGACAGATTTTACTCATTATTAACCAACATCTATTCTCTGATGTTTAGTTTTTCGATGCGGTGACTTTTCTTTCATTGATGACTCCCTTCCACTTATTTTTTTACTGCACACTAGGTAAAGGAAATTGTTGAAACAATAGTGACAGCGACTCTATTGTCACTGCACTTCAAATCGAAACTCACTTCTGTATAGGACAGAAAGTATTATTATATATTCTTATGGAGCATTCCTGTGTAATTGACGATTGAGACTTCAGGAAATCGATGCTGCCAGATTGTTCTTCAATCAAGTGACCGAGATTTGGATTCGATAATCAAGCTCTATGAAATGCGAAGCCGATTGATCAGGCTGTCAAATTTGGCGGTAAAATCTGTTGATTGGAGAATCAAGAAACTTGTATGAGACTCGCCTTTAGTATTGGTAAAAATTATTACCGAAATGTATACTATATATATCTTTAGTTACCACCGTTTTTATCGGTTGATCGGTATCGTTCAATATTCAAAGTTATTGATACCATTTATGCAATTTATATTGAGAGATTTCTCACTGTTAGTAATTTTAACATTTATGTTATTATAATAAATAAAAATAAGACCAAATGACTATAAAACCTTCCTAGAAAAACCCCAGGAGTTTCCCACTAAAACTGAAGTTGTGCATGGAACTCATCTGCTGCTATATTCGTGCCATATTTTCACTATATACACTATATATGTATGTGCTGAAGAGTCATCATGAGGACCTGTCCCAGAACTTACAATGAGGATGCTCGAACTTAGAAGCTGTTATTAGGACTTATTCCCAATTAATTTATGTTCATCATATCTATCAATATCCTATATATACTGGTTGAATATTTGCTTTAGTAGATTTTTTTAGATTATTTGTATAATTGTCGTTCCCTTCGTTTTCTCACACTAGATCAAGCGGTGGTGTCTCATTTTGTAAGTAAAATTAATGATTATAATGTTCACTATATTGTAATAATTTTTGTTTTTTCATTGTAGAGCCCTGAAGATGTTTTTAGATTTCAATCGTAACAAGTCGGAATTGTTTTAAGAAGTGGTTTTGTTCCATAAACCTGACCTTTTCTCCTGTCAACCAGCTGAAATATCTACCAACGAAGGTCTTAAATCTGCACTTTATATATTTAAATATAGATATTAAAATTTGAAATCACAGCAAACTTTTCACGGCATGTAAGTTTCAAAAAATATTTCCTCAACGACGTATCGGTTACTTTAGCTATTATGGTTTGATTATGTCAAGAATTGAAGAGGATCTTTTGCACCCAATAAAGGTTTTTGTTCTTACTTTTAAAGTAACCTCTTTCAACAAGATTAAAAGTACTGATTGAAGTCACCTTTTGAAATATCCGGCCAAATTCAGTATGAAGATAAAGGTTATTAATTGAGTTTTAGCTTTAATATCAGTTATATCAACAAATCCTGGAGCCCTAGATGGGAGATTCATTTCAAACGAATGACTTGTCATTTCATGGAAATTTCAGAAATGAAGTATCTTCTCTGTAGATTCGATATACATTGCATTGCATCGTTTGGAACTTGATTCAATTTCAGAAGCACAAATGCAACGTTCTCTATCCTGATTTTCTCTTTCAGTTACAAAGAAATAATGGTTAGGACTTTTTTAGTCTGAATAAAAAAATTCATTTCTACGAGTTCCAGAAATATTTCCCATCCTATTGGATTTGTCTCAGCTACATCTGCCCCACTTGTTCCTTTTGAAGCAAATGATCTTATCTACTGAATCTACTTTTTGCAGACATTAGCTTCATTCGGGTTCAAATCCTGACTGTTCCAGAAGCATGCGCATTTCGGTGTTCCGATTTTCTCTGACTATTTTCGAACCGAGTAGTCCGAGGTTCGTGTTATATCATGATTTTTTTCTGATTATTTTCTGACGGTTCTGGGACTATCCTCAGAACCATTTTAGGATTTTGCCTTAGGAGGGAGGTGTTAACCTATTTCTTTCCTAATTTGAAATGTTTGAATTTTATATGCAGAAATGAACAAATCTAACATAGATTGTTTCAAATCGTGCATAAATTGGTATTAAGTTAAATGATGATAAATTAATATTATCAAGGGTTTTCAGGGGCAGGATTATGAGTTTTCTTTATGTCATCAGGTTGTTCAATTCAAAATGTAAGAACTAGTACAACTATAGTTATTTACAATGATACAAGTTTTCGAAAGAATCATTTCGAATTTCTTAACTATTTTCAAATATGTAAAAAAGCCTTATTAAAAAAATTTCTTTCTGCTACCGGTAATATATAAAATGTGCATAATGATTTATTCTTGATATATTCATTAATCCATTTGCTTTTTTAATATATGGCTTACATGATCAAGAAAATTAAATTGAAATTTTCTGCTGTAACCGATTCAAACACTCCTACGAGTTTGCGGATTTTGCAAATGCAACGTGTTCAGTTTTCTCTGACAATTTTGGACCAAATCTTCAAATTGGTTCACTGTTCCGGTTTTTTCAGTACAATCCCAGTACAGTCAAATCGGTCCCTACTCGAGAGCAGGTATCAGTTCAGGATCTTTTGATGACTACAAATGTTACCAACCCTTACACAACGATCACTTGAAAACGCAATTTGTAGAAACTTCGTAATTTTAGACGAGAAATAAAT
The DNA here is from genome assembly GCA_030674115.1 of Micraspis discolor. Lineage (NCBI taxonomy): Eukaryota > Metazoa > Arthropoda > Insecta > Coleoptera > Coccinellidae > Micraspis > Micraspis discolor. The sequence continues at coordinate 9,543 of JARTUT010001008.1, read as the reverse complement.
CAAGATTTCCCTTTACATCAAAGTTCACTACAAATTTGATTAAAAGCTTCTTTTAAATGAACGATTGAAAACCATTATATTCAAAAAAAGTAATGTTGGCATGTATCTAGGTATATTTCTAAAATTCAAATTTTTGATGAAACGAAATGAGAATCAAAGTTTATTTATCAGCAACCTGATTATCAATGAAATTCCTAGCGAATTTTTTCTGTTTGAGAGTTTCGTCTGCATAAAAATGTTTTCCACAGTTAGAATAATGTTTTATCAAATTTTCATCGACAAACCAAAAATTCAATGTTGAGAGAAATAGTTGAGTACTATAATAGCGCAGTTCAAATTATTATTAAATATCATATCAATATTATTAAATAATCATTCTTAAAATTCTCAAAATATATATAATCCCAAATGATAAATACTGAACAGCGAATCTATATCAAACAGAACATTTATATAGATCTGGTTTACGTGCTTTTTTTGCACCACCTATATTCAGACAGTGTTTGCTTTGCATTAACACTAGAACATGAATATTATTGATAGTATAAACTGAAATAAAAACTGCTTCAGAATTTGGAGCAATCCACTTATCCATATAGGTAAATTGTATGGTTAACTGAATTACCAATTTTCTGAGAAAATTTTTTTTTTGAAAAATTCTTTTTTTTCCATGTTCCTATGTTCGAAAATGGCAAAATATAAAATTTGACATCATTTTTTGTTATTAATGAACTGAACCTTACCTAACATAACAAAAAATAGCAAAAAAAAAAAATTTAATTTTTTTTTTCTTTAATTTTGGCATTGTTTTTTCAAACCTAACTCAAACTAACCTAACCTAACCTAACCAGACCAGAAATTATGTAAAATATAGGAAGGGTCTTTAAACTGCAAATTAACCCAAAATTGATTTGCTGAATCTTACAAAAAATAGCTCTAAAAAAATGGGAATGGTTTGATTATTGCGAAAAGTAGCACTATGAAGTACAATGACTAGATTTTAGTCACAACTCTTATCACATGGATACACTTGGTGATATTTTGGCATTATGAATTTTGATGAACTGTTCAACCTCTCTGAATATTTTGCTGTACACTCCACAAGAGAATATCCATTTTGTTGCAGGTTATACAGATGTTTATCCTGAAGTGAGCATTAACGATAATTGGCCATTCTTTCTAATACCATTTAATGGGGAAGAAAATATCACCTAGTCTTATATTCTCTCAACATCTAGGTACAAATAATTCTTCTTTCCATCTTATTTAGTCATTCATTTTTAAGGATTGTAAGATTGAGAATTCTAAGATAAAACTCAACACCCAACCACAATTAGTTTTGTCTCTTATTCCTAATGCTTCTCTTATTTATTCACACAGTTAGTGAAAGCCTGGAAACAATATAATTAACGTGTTAATATAGCATATTACAGCCAAAAGTTCAAAAGAATATATATATATATATATATATACAGAAACATTACTACTTACCTTCATACAAGATATTAGTTTGTCAAAAATTTCCTGACAAATATTCGTAAACACAAATGAAAAAACAACCAAGGGCTTGAAAGTTGTTGTCTGGCAGGCACAATTAAACAAAGAACCTCTAAAACTGTACCTATCCTCATTTTGCTGTTCGGGTTCTGCATTTCTCTGATATTTTTTCTGACAGCCCAAGAATACGAAAATACTCAGCTATGACGCATCAGTTCTGCGCACGAGGACTGTCCAGAACAGTCAGGAAAATACGAACCACGAACCCGACTATTGAACGACTTCTCATGAAAACTTCACTTCCTATTTCATAATGAGCTCAATTTTCTTCAAATACTCAAGAATGAATGAAGGAGTTATATTGATTTAATTTACAAAGAGAGACTATAAAAATATCATTATATGTATCAGAAATATTATTAGTTAATTATCCCAGAATTATTGCGAAACTTCAACTAATTTCGAGTGACTTGAGATCGATATCTTGAGTGTCAAATTTCTATATACATTTCTCTGTTCTCCGAACAATTTGTTGATATTTTTTCTGAAAATTTTCTCGAACCTTCTTTTCTTTTCAGTAGATTCCAAATGTTCGTCTCCATCCTTTCAGAGTTGAATCACTTTGTGTGGAAACAGCTGTTGGAATTTTACCATATCGAAACGAAGAGTCTCTTCTGTAAGTTCCATACATTCGTTTCCATGTTTTCATAGTTGTTTCCGCTATGATGGGCTCAATTGTTGTTACTTTTTCATTTTGAGATGAAAAATCTTTTCTATAGGTTCCAGAAACACTTCTCCATCCTTTTGGATTTGACCTCAGATATCTCTGCATTTCTTGGTGGTTCATGTTCATTTTGATGGGAAGGATCATTTGTGTAAGTTTCAGGTTTGACTCTCCATCCCTTTGGAGTTGAATCAACAGTAGCGGGAGTACTAGTTGAAGAGATCTTATTTAGGAACGAAAAAGTCTCTTCTGTATGTTCCTGAAACACTTTTCCATACTTTTTGGAGTTGTATCTGCTACTTTAGGAATACTCATTGAAGCCTGTGCAGCTTCAAACCTAGGGTCTTTGTGAATGATTCAGGTTTTACTCTCCATCCTATTGGAGTTGACTCAACAATAACTGGAGCACTGGTTGAAGAGATCTTATTATTAATATTAGGTTTTATTCTCCACCCTTTCGTTGTTGTATCAGGTACTCTTAGGTTTAGTGATTGGATCATGTCGAATTTGATAAATAATTTTTTGTGTGTGAGCTTCAGGTTTTACTCTCCATCCTTTCGGAGTTGTCTCAACAATAACTTGAGCACTGGTTGAAGAGATCTCATTATTAATATTAGGTTTTATTCTCCACCCTTTCGGTGTTGTATCTGGTACGTTAGGTTTAGTGATTGGATCATGTCAGATTTGATAAATAATTTTTGTGTGTGAGCTTCAGGTTTTACTCTCCATCCTTTCGGAGTTGTCTCAACAATAACTGGTGCATTGGTAGAAGCTATCTTATTTTGGAACGAAAAGTCTCTGATATATGTACCAGAAACACTCTTCCATACTTTTGAAGTTGTTTCGATAACTGTAGGAGCTGAACGGGGAACATTGGTTGAAACCTCTCCATTTCTAAATGAAAAGTCCTTTCTGTAAGTTCAGAGATATCATTCGATTGTTTTGGATAAGTCTCTGTTGAATGTGTACTCTTCCAACCTTTTGTAGTCGTCTCGATTACAGAGTGAACAGAAATACTTTTCCAACCTTTTGGAGCTTTCACTGTTACAAGGGGAGTAACTGTGGGAATCTTTTGAGTTTGAAATGAAAAATCCCTTCTATAAGTTCCTGAAACATCTTTCCAACGTTTCGAATTTGTCTCTGTTTCAGTTGAACCCTTCCATCCTTTTGCAGTCCCTGGAGTACTCTTCCAACCTTTTGGAACTGTTTCTGTTACAAGGGGAGTTATCGTTGAAATTTTTTCTGTTTGACCACCTGTTGAGAGTTGTGCATTTCGAACATCCGAGTATCTTCGGTATGATCCAGCTATTAGCCATCCCCTTTGAGGATCAGGATTGGGGGGATTGGCAGAACTTTCTACATTCTGTTGTGGGTCGCCTTTTTTGTAAGTAAAAGATAACATCCACTGTGGTTTTTGAATTGATTCAGCAACAATGGGAGCGTTTGTTGGAGGTATTTCGGTTTGAAAGGGCACGTCTCTTCCGTGAGCTGGAAGTTGAAGTGTAGTGAAGACGTCCCTGGGTATTTCCTTTTCAACTTCATCCATAGGCCGTGAATGATTTTCCGGATACATCAATGGCATTCCAACCCATATAAATATCATAGATGAGAAGAAAGTAATCAAGATGATATCCGGATACGTAATCTGAAAAGAAAATTGATTTTGAGTATTGGGTGATTTTGAATATATTTGAGAGTATCGTCAGAGAACTTTGATATCCAAAGATAAAGACCTTAACGGAAATATTAATTTGGGTTTGCTCGAGCATGTCAGATTAATAAAGCAAAAGTAAGTTTACACTCTCTGGTATTCACGCATGTGCGTATTCTCGGCCAGTATCGTACCTAGGGCGAAAGAGGGTAGCTGAAACGTAGCGAGTTGAGTTGTCCGCGTGTAGTTGTATTGTTGTGTACGTTTACAGTGCGTTCGTTGCCATGGCTGCGCGTGTAAAATCCACGAAAGAAGAACCTGTTTGATTGCTCCCTTCTTACCTGAAACTTGACGGAGATTATGCTGATATTTTTGAAGAATTTCGCCAGTGCTTTCCAAATAATGCAAGTTCCCATCAGACAAATGGCGCATAAACTGTATCGTAAATTCTGTAGTAATAAGGCATAAGTACTGGCATCGTAGAAGAATGTGAGGAACTTCGTTCCAATACCGAATAAAATGTGAGTCCACAAGTAATTAGAGATTTTATATTTTTTTGGAAAATAAATTTATTTGCAATTATGTATTTTTGCTTTTTTTCTCATATGCAAACGGTAAACTGACTTTTGCCGCACCCTGTACACTGTGGAAGAATCTTCACTAGAAATTGAAAATGTTTGAATGTAAGTGGGATTTTCTAGGATAGACTATTGGAATAATGAAAATAATGTACGAAAGCACTGACATAAGCTCAAAATCTTTTGCACGCGTATTAAAAAGACCTTTTCCGAAATCTGGGACTCTGAAAAACATAAACAAACGATATATAGAGTGCAGAAAAATCAACAAACTTATACCTTAATGAACAAGCGCCTATCTTACTCTATCTTATTTGAGTTATAACCCAATATTTTCAAACAAAGATGGCTTCTCTACATATTTATAAATGAATCTTTGAAGTTAGAAAAAATTGAACTCATTAAATTCCTTTCAGAAATGTCAATGAATTTTAATTATTTTTTTTTAAGAATGGTGGTCATATATTGAAAATCAATATGGATTAACAAATTTCAATTTTTCACATTTCAATTTGTACCTATCAATAAGCATCAATACAAGCTGAATAAAGAATATATTCATTCCTCACTTAATACTTTGAACTAAATTAATCCTTCATCTTCTCGTGGATTCTTTCAATGGAAATGAATTTTAATAATATGCAATATATCGATAATTTAAAGTAGTGCAAAAATTAAAAAAAAATCCAGTATTTCTCAAAACTATCGAGCCCTAGGATATCAATGATTTTTGGTAGAATTATTTCTTTCAATGTTATTCAAACGATTTTCAAGTTATCGAAGGGATATTCAAAGAGTCATCTAGGTAATCAAATTTTAGATTCTCCTAACTGCTAAACTATTCGACCGATTTTGCTCAATAACGGAATTGACTTAGGTATTTGGGAAATTATTATATTCCGAAAATTTGAAAACTCAAATCAAATCAAATCAACAGGAAATTTCCAATCTCTTGACACGTCCTGTCTGCCTTAAACTTATTGAAAAAGTCTCGTAGTATTCGTTTAAAAATATTAATTTTTCATATAATCGGAAAAAAGATGTCAAAAAGTACGTCCGAAATGTAAATTTTCGATGCTTTCACAGAAACGTTTCCAATTCCGGCCACTGTGGCCGGACTTATAAATTCAGTTTCAGTTGGAGGGAAATTGATCGAAATGATTCTTTTATGGGGAAATATGTCTGATTGGTATAATGTAAGGGTTCGACAACGGATGAATTTACTCATATATTTATTGCGTCTACGTTTCGGTTATAGTTATGATCTTCTTCAGGACAATGCAAATATGGCAACATGAAAATTCTACACTACTCTACATACAGTTTGAAAAACATCTATCATTCACAAAAGTTAGTTTATTCGAATAGATATAATGAATGCTATCAAAATTTGAATAAGCACTGACGGGGGTTTTTAGGAAAATATAATTTGAGCTTCGAACAAAACTTGAAGAAAACTATAAGCAGTTATTTTTTGTATCAATTTTTTCATTCGTCGTACACATTCTTTTGAACTTTTGGCTTACAGAACAAATGTTAGCTGGGGTAGGTGACGGGGTGCCATTCAATCTGTTGTATGATATGAAAGCCTAGGGAAGAAACCCCTGTAAAAAAAACCTGGCTCCTCGCATAAGTACAGTACGGTTGTTGTGTGTACAAAATAAGCATAAATATATTTAAGGGACTTTTTTCTTAAAGAGTGGTGTTCTATTAATAAAGAAAAAGGTTTCTTCAAGTTGCACATATCTAATCTGAAAATTAAGATACAAAAGCAGAAAAAAAAACTGAATAAAAAAAATACGTATCAAATTTGTTTGAAATTTATAATCCATTCCAAGAAAGGATCGGAAACATTAATTAATTAACTAAAACCATCTGGAAATTTATATATGGGACAATTATGGATGAGATGAGGTATTGTTTCTTCTGCATATCCACATTCACAACTTGAGCTTGGAACTGAGTTCCATCTGAATAGCATGCTATTCCCAAGTAGCATTTTTTGTTTTATAAAAGTGCGAATACACTCTTCGACACTGCCTTATAAAATTCAAAGTTCTATAATGAAGATAAATAAATTTTCCCTGTCCCCTATATATCCTTTTTTGGCCTTAAATGATATTATTTATAACTTCCCTATAAGTCTCGACAAAGACTTATGGTTTTTCCGATAACCATTTGAACACTTTTATAATCCTATCTATACGACTGTTATAAAACTCCCATATGGAGAGTTACCTTTCGGTTGTTGTCAATTATCTTTCTGGATGAAAACGCGCATGCGCAACTTTGTCGTATGGTTTCACTTTAATTCAACGTGAACTATTATTCATCTTTATTTATCTGTTGGTTTATTGGTTAGTTGAATTCAGAAACAACCCAATAACATTAAATATGAAGTTGAAGATACATAGTTGGTTTTATTGAACGCTTACAAGTTACATTTCTTATAAGCGCGAAGAAAATGTTGAAGGTAATTGAGCAAACACTTTTTTTTCTACACTGTATGAAATCGAATTGTACCTCCGAATAACACGTGCGCCCTCGATATACGAAAGTTTTGAATTTTTTATTGAATAATATACAAATCAATTTCAATTATTTTTTTCTAAATGTAACAATTTCTCAATGCAAACACTAAGTTTTGAATAATAGCAATAGCAACAAAAAATTCATTTTCAATCCAAATTCAACTTTTTTTCTTTGTTCTAAATTTTTCACAAAGCTGAAAAAACACGACATTTTCAATAACAATATGTCCGTGTCGGATATTTAGTCATACTTAACACTTGGACTAATATAAATTATTTCACATCTTTATTGCAAATACACTGCCTTTTTGTTCTATAATAATTTTTGAAATATTCATAATCACCAATTCAAGTGATAAAAATTACTGAATAAAAAAAAGTAGGAGCTTTATAAACTTTAACTGATTTACACCACCACCATCCCTGTATTATAACTGATGGTAATTCAAAACACCTTGAAATGACCAGTAGTTCTCACGCATGCGAATTAATCCAGATGAGTGAGGACTACTGGTCATTTGAAGGTGTCGCTTTCTGAATGAAAACATAACCTAATATTCTGGACGCAAGTTTTCACTCAAGATATTGTGTGCTATTTTCAGTAATTGTATTTAGGTGTGGACATGTCTTTCAAAATAGTTCAAACCGAAGAAACAGGAAGAGATATTCGTTCTCTTACAATTGTTCCTGAAGCTTGGAAACAAAACGGCATCCTTTATTGTCCCAAATCAAGAAATGCAGCGAGTGCAGCACGAAATCCGTTTTCAAAGACTGGATACAGTATCCTCGTATTAATAAGAGAGACAAATTTTTGTTATACAAGGCTGCCGAAAAAGAAATATCTGCAATGCTGCAATATATGGACAGTGATATAGATCCTGGAAAAAAAGGATTAAGTGGAGAGTTAAATCACCTTGCAGAAAAATTGGATAATAGATATAATATAAATGAATAATATCAATAAGGACCTGAAGAAATTTCTTTCCCGATTGTTGGGTGTAAATTTAATAATTTTTATAGTTTATTCTGCAAACTATGAAAATGCAGTGAAGTCAAACACTTTCAAGTAGTTATGAAATTGTATTTAAAAACACCTTTTTATTACTTATTCTCATCTTGATTTATAAGGGAACTCAGTTATTGGACACACATGATTTTTATGTATATAAAAGACTTGATAAAAACTTGAAAACACTGAACACTGTCGGTTACATTACGAAGTTGCAAACACTTCTATAGAAAGCCCTATAATAACTGTTGTATCACCTTGCTTCTGATGTTTCATAGGCGGGTTCCTGTCACCGTTATGAACCCATATTATGAACCTTTTGATACTATAACCTGAAGTTTTTATGAACAGTTGAAAATCTATAGTTTATAGAAACTTCTGGGAATCAATCATTTTTATTATGCAACTCCTATATAAATCTTCAAAACACCTCAGGTTACTTAATATAGCACCCTCATCGCTTCGACACAGATATTGGACATCGCAGAATCTCACTAATAACACCAAATTTCAAATTTATAAATCTTCAGGCTACCAAAAATGTTATGCTTGGATTTGTTATGAATATACAAGGAACGTGAGATTGGGAAAAATATTGAGGAAAAAGTGATGATGAAAGGAATGAAAAAATATACGGTTCAGAATTTTTGATGAGGCACTGCCTCACCTGCCTCATAGTACAAGCCGCCACTGCTTTCACAACATATACCATCTATACTTCAGACATTTCGGAAAATGAAAACACCATCATAGTATCTTTAACTGACGATATAAATTTACTTTCATCTGATGAAAATGCTGAAGCAGCATCCTTACAATTGAAAGAACACCTGAATGACCTTGGTCAGTGGCATCGAAAATGGTGACTCAGCATCATTCACTACAAAAATAAATATATATCCCCCTGTCAAAATATTCGAAAACGAAATACCAGTCGAAACCAGCACCTTACCTGGAGACAACACATCAATGCTAAAAAACAGAAAAAAATAAATCTAAAATTACAAAAAATTTATTGTTTTATAGGCAGAAAGTCCAAACTGAACCTTAGAATAAATTGCTAATTTCGTTTTGGTCAACTCCGATGGACAGAACAGTTTATGGTACCCACAACAGCTTCTGGCGAAGGTACTATATGTGTATGGAGAGGCATTTGTTTGAACCAACGCACAGAGTTGGTTGTTCTGCAGAATACCACAATGACCAGCCAGAGATATCACGATATGATTATTGAACCCATAATTGTTCCGTTTGCGGCTGCCTTGGGCGAGAATTTTATTTTAATTGACGATAATGCCCGTCCACACCGTAGTTGTTTGGTTAATGAAGCACTAGAAACTCATGCTATTGATAGGATGGACTGGCCAGCTCGCTCTCCAGACATGAATTGCATCGAACATGTCTGGTCTGAGATGTCTAGACAATTGTCAACCTCAGAACAACCGATCAATAACCTGGAGGACCTTTCTAATGCTTTACGGGATATTTGGTCGAATTTGCCCCAGAATTTTATAAATCTTTTGATTGAAAGTATGCCTCGTAGGGTAGAATGC
>JARTUT010001442.1:0-55677 GCA_030674115.1 Micraspis discolor | reverse complement strand
GACCACAAATCTATCGCCAACTCCATCAAACTAAAAGTCGAGACAAATACATCAGCATGGTATACCGCCTAAGAATGAAAGACACTGAAAGAAAATAGGAGACACATACCAACAAAAAAAAATACAAGCAGATAACAGAAGTCCAAAAAACTCCAAAACAGAAAAAATAAAACAGAGCAGTCTAAAAATTGAAGAAGGAAAATAATGCACGGACAAATTAAAGGAGGAGAGAAACTAACCATCGGCATGGCACAATCATAGAGAAGGCTATCACATATAGGCCTAAAAGTCGAACTGAGGCGTTAATCACTGCTTGCCAGGACCAGGCTATTGCCACAAATTATATTAAATATTATACCTATAAGTACGTCAATTACCCAAAATGCAGACTTTGTCGGACCCAAATTGAAACGATTCACCACATAGTATCTGGGTGCTCGATCCTGGTCAAACATGAATACTTGGAACGACACAATAACGTCGCTAAGCATCACCATTGGAATTTAACATTAATGTCAAGGATAAATGGTTAAACACCAACCTGACCCAGTAATAGGCACTGCAAACACCACTCTTATATGGGATAACTAAGTGCACTGATGGCTCAGCATATGGTTCCTGGCAGCTGGAGTTGACAAGTGTCATCTCATGGCCGCCGTTTTGATAATATATTTTTTCCTCATACGTCCCCGGTATTCACGGGAAAGCGTAATCATTAGGGTCAGCATTGCCATTTTACTGACTACCCGATGTAGGGAGCGTACTCCCCACATTGAGTTTTCGAGGCGCCTTGAGCCAGTAACGGCCCAAGATTGATAGTTCATAATTGGTTTGGTATATTGCTTAACGGGTGTCATTGCAGCAACGCGTTTCAGCAACGGATTTCGAAAGCTGAATTATATTTACGATTGCGTGTCATTTGTAATCGGTTGAATGAAATGACCTGATTTTTTCGGGAAGTATTATATTTTTTGTACTTCATTAGTAGGGAACCACCTACATGAAAAAGACCCCCCAACAACCCCCCACGAAACCTCCAACATCAAAAAAATATTTATTTTGCATTATAATAATGTCGGTTTATTGAATACAATCTACTCAATCCAGCACATATACTGAAATAATTTGTGACTTCGCTTACCACCGCATAGCCCCCTCGAATTCAAAAATTCAGCGGACAGTGAAACTGCGCATTGCTGGCGATTTTTCGATGAAAATAGTATCTTTGTATAAGGTCGAATATAATTTATAGGATGAAATAATTTGTGACCCCCTGTAATCTCCCAGAGCACGACAGAAACAACCCCTAAAGCTGACGATCGCAAAAACTAGATGGAAACGGCCGTTGCTGGATATTTTCTCTGCAAAATGGGTCTACCTTAACTCATTCAATAAGCCCCATATAATGAAATAATTTGTGACCCCGCGCCTCAGTCAGAATTGCCCCCCTGTAGAATAAAAAAATTCCAAATTCCGTAGCACGAGGAACTGTGCGTTGCTGGCGATTTTTGATGGAAATGGCATCCTTGTATATCGTTGAATACCATCTATATGTTGAAATAATTTGTGACCCTCCGCCTACCCCCGAATAGCCCCCTCGAATTCAAAAATTCGGCGGACACTGAAACTGCGCATTGCTGGCGATTTTTCGATGAAAATAGTATCTTTGTATAAGGTCGAATATAATCTATAGGATGAAATAATTTGTGACCCCCCGTAATCTCCCCAGAGCACGACAGAAACAACCCCCTAAAGCTGACGATCGCAAAACTAGATGGAAACGGCCGTTGCTGGATATTTTCTCTGCAAAATGGGTCTACCTTAACTCATTCAATAAGCCATATATAATGAAATAATTTATGACCCCGCGCTCAGTCAGAATTGCCCCCTGTAGAATAAAAAAGAACTGTGCGTTTCTGGCGATTTTTGATGGAAATGGCATCCTTGTATATCGTTGAATACCATCTATATGTTGAAATAATTTGTGACCCTCCGCCTACCCCGAATAGCCCCCCTCGAATTCAAAAATTCGGCGGACACTGAAACTGCGCATTGCTGGCGATTTTCGATGAAAATAGTATCTTTGTAGAAGGTCGAATATAATCTATAGGATGAAATAATTTGTGACCCCCGTAATCTCCCCAGAGCACGACAGAAACAACCCCTAAAGCTGACGATCGCAAAAACTAGATGGAAACGGCCGTTGCTGGATATTTTCTCTGCAAAATGGGTCTACCTTAACTCATTCAATAAGCCCTATATAATGAAATAATTTGTGACCCCGCGCTTCAATCAGAATTGCCCCCTGTAGAATTAAACAGTTTCAAATTCCTTAGCACGAGGAACTATGCGTTGCTGGCGATTTTTGATGGAAATGGCATCCTTTTATATCGTTGAATACCATCCATATGTTGAAATAATTTGTGACCCCGCGCTTCAATCTGAATTGCCCCCTGTAGAATTAAAAGTTTCAAATTTCTTAGCACGAGAACTGTGCGTTGCTGGCGATTTTTAATGGAAATGGCATCCTTTTAAATCGTTTAATACCATCCATATGTTGAAATAATTTGTGACCCCCGCCTACCCTGGAATAGCCCCTCGAATTCAAAAATTCGGCGGACACTGAAACTGCGCATTGCTGGCGATTTTGCGATGAGAATAGTATCTTTGTATAACGTCGAATATAATCTATAAGGTGAAATAATTTGTGACCCCGTAATCCCCTAAAGCACGACAGAAACAACCTCCAAAAACTTACGATCGCAAAACTAGATCAAAACGTCCGTTGCTGGATATTTGATTCGCGAAATGAAAATTTTTGAAATATAGAGGGGGGCAATTCTGATTGAAGCGCGGGGTCACAAATAATTTCATTATATGGGGCTTATTGTATAAGTTAAGGTAGACCCATTTTGCCAAAAAAATAACGAGCAACGGCCGTTTCCATCAAGTTTTTGCGATCGTCAGTTTTGGGGGATTGTTTCCGTCGTGCTTTGGGGGATTATGGGGGTCACAAATTATTTCATCCCATAGATTATATTCGACCTTATACAAAGATACTATTTTCATCAAAAAATCGCCAGCAATGCGCAGTTGCCGAATTTTTAATTCGAGGGGGCTATTCCGGGATAGGCGGGGGTCACAAATTATTTCAACATATAGATGGTATTCAACAATATAAAAGGATGCCATTTCCATCAAAAATCGCCAGCAACGCTCAGTTCCTCGTGCTACGGAATTTGAAACTTTTTTAATTCTACAGGGGGCAATTCTGATTGAAGCGCGGGGTCACATATTATTTCATTATATGGAGCTTATTGAATAAGTTAAGGTAGACCCATTTTGCAGAAAAAATAACGAGCAACGGCCGTTTCCATCAAGTTTTTGCGATCGTCAGCTTTAGGGGGTTGTTTCTGTCGTGCTTTGGGGGATAACGGGGTCGCAAATTATTTCATCCTATAGATTATATTCGACCTTATACAAACATACTATTTTCATCGAAAAATCGCCAGCAATGCGCAGTTTCAGTGTCCGCCGAATTTTTGAATTCGAGTGGGCTATTCGGGGGTAGGCGGGGGTCACAAATTATTTCAACATATAGATGGTATTCAACGATATAAAGGGATGCCATTTCCATCGTAATCGCCAGCAACGCACAGTTCCTCGTGCTACGGAATTTAGAATTTTTTATTCTACAGGGGGCAATTCTGATTGAAGCGCGGGGTCACAAATAATTTCATTATATGGGGCTTATTGTATAAGTTAAGGTAGACCCATTTTGCAAAAAAATAACGAGCAACGGCCGTTTCCATCAAGTTTTGCGATCGTCAGCTTTAGGGGTTGTTTCTGTCGTGCTTTGGGGGATAACGGGGTCGCAAATTATTTCATCCTATAGATTATATTTGACCTTATACAAACATACTATTTTCATCGAAAAATCGCCAGCAATGCGCAGTTTCAGTGTCCGCCGAATTTTTGAATTCGAGTGGGCTATTCGGGGTAGGCGGGGGTCACAAATTATTTCAACATATAGATGGTATTCAACGATATAAAGGATGCCATTTCCATCAAAAAATCGCCAGCAACGCACAGTTCCTCGTGCTACGGAATTTAGAATTTTTTATTCTACAGGGGGGCAATTCTGATTGAAGCGCGGGGTCACAAATTATTTCAACATATGGATGGTATTCAACGATATAAAAGGATGCCATTTCCGTCAGAAAATCGCCAGCAACGCACAGTTTCTCGTGCTACGGAATTTGGAATTCTTTTATTCTACAGGGGGGCAATTCTGATTGAAGCGCGAGGTCACAAATTATTTCAACATATGGATGGTATTCAACAATATAAAAAGGATGCCATTTCCGTCAGAAAATCGCCAGCAACGCACAGTTCCTCGTGCTAAGGAATTTGAAACTTTTAATTCTACAGGGTGGCAATTCTGATTGAAGCGCGGGGTCACAAATTATTTCATTATATGGGGCTTATTGAATGAGTTAAGGTAGACCCATTTTGCAGAAAAAATATCCAGCAACGGCCGTTTCCACCTAGTTTTTGAGATCGACAGCTTTAGGGGTTGTTTCTGTCGTGCTCTGGGAGATTACGGGGTCACAAATTATTTCATCCTATAGATTATATTCGACCTTATACAAAGATACTATTTTCATCGAAAATCGCCAGCAATGCGCAGTTTCATTGTCCGCTGAATTTTTGAATTCGAGGGGCTATGCGGTGGTAAGCGGGGGTCACAAATTATTTCAGTATATGTGCTGGATTGAGTAGATTGTATTCAATAAACCGACATTAATATAATGCAAAATAAATTGTTTTTTGATGTTGGAGGTTTCGTGGGGGTTGTTGGGGGTCTTCTTCATGCAGGTGGTTCCCCCACTAATGAAGTACAAATATATAATACTTCCCGAAAAAATCAGGTTATTTCATTCAACCGATTACAAATGACACGCAATCGTAAATATAATTCAGCTTTCGAAATCCGTTGCTGAAACGCGTTGCTGCAATGACACCCGTTATTGCTTATGCTTTTAATTTTTAGTATTGGTTCCGAGTGTTGAAATAGACTGTTAGTTTAATAATGGATTCAAAATGAAATGAGATTCAGTTAATTTTGTGTGAGTTTTGTGTGTTGAGAGAGAATAGATAGAGATTTTAGTTCATCATATATAATTTGTCTGAGTTTGATTTGATTTGAAATTGATTATTGTTCATTTAATTATTTCTGGTGAGATAAATATGTTTAATTATTGCTTCTGCCACTGAGGATGTGTAGCGGTACCTCTTCACCGTGGTCAGAAGTTCGTGTTTACTGTCAGAATATTCGGACAGCCTTGAAATGACGTCGCTTGAAGTCTGCTGTCTCTGAATTTGGTATCTATTGCAATGAAAAACCACATACGTTGAGTTTTCATTAGATCCACACTCGCACTCGGGGTTTTCCGCCAAGTTCAGCGAATGTAATTTGGCCTTGAATGGCCCATGCCCCGTTATTATACATGTAAGGTGGTACCCTGGTCTAAAATAGTCACGCGAGGTGGTAAAGTCGATTTTAGGTGTGCACTCAATGTATTTCTGCCCTTTGGTCCCTCGTCCCATCATGCTTGCCAAGTACGCAGGTACTTGACGTGTTGGATTAATATGAGTCCTTGATCAAGGATCACCCCGAGAAAAATTAGTTTCGGCCTCCCACCTAAGTGTTCCCAACCTAAGATGCACAGTGGGAGGACAAGTTATACTTAGTTTTCCTTCAGTAAGACAGCGTGTGTCTTCTTCAAGGAGAGAGAAGTTTATTCTGCTTCAGCCAGGTCTTAATTAATGAGACTGTCCGTTGCAGAACTTCCTCAATTTCTTGGCGGCTTCTCGTGCGTATGAGGATGGCCAAATCATCCGCGTATGCCAGGGATACGGCCGGCTCCGACAGAAGAATGGTCAATAACTAATCAATCAGGAGGTTCCACAGGAATGGTCCTAGGACGGATCCTTCGGGCATCCACTATTGACTATCCTCCTGACACACCGACTATTCTCGTCAAAGAATATGTGTCTTTCGGATAAATACGACGCAATAAGCTTTACGTATGGTGATCGGGGTATCGCCAACCGGATAACTGCCAGCCACCACATGTTATCGAAGGCGCCTTCTATATCTGCGAATAAACCCGCCACGTATGGTTGATCTGATTCTTGGATAAAGTTGACAACCTTTTGTATAGCATCCTCAGTAGACCTTCCAGGGCGGAACCCATACTGGTGTTCCGCTTCCTGGCCTGAGGATCTATACTGTTCGGTGATCCTTGGTAGGAGAAGCCGTTCAAATAATTTCCCCATCCCGTTTAGCAGACAAACAGGCCTAAACGATTTAGGGTCGCTTGTTGGTCTATCGGCTGCTTTGAGAATGAGGCATATTTTCCCAGTATTCCAGTCCTTCGGGAAGTATTGGTGAACAAGACAAGCATTGTACAGATTCAGCAATATGTCCGGATGATTGGCGTGGATCTTTTTCAGGATGGCTCCCGAAATAGAATCCGGCCCCGGAGCGTATGTTTTTCTAGTTCGACTCAACGCAGTGTCAATATCGTTCGCATCGAGAGGAATTGAGGCTTGAGCTGAAGGCTCTATGTTCTCGTCATAGTTTTCACTACGCACTGTTGACTGTGCGGGGGAATCCGTCTGGACGTGGTCCAGAGGTACGAGTTTATCAAGAAGAGCTCTGATAGAGTCTTCTAGGGTCGTCGTATATTCCCCTTCCGTGACTTCAATCGACGAGATTACAGGTGGGGCCTGGACACGTTCCATTGCCACCATGTATCCCGTCGACCAGCGACTCTTACTGAATTTGATTCCTAGTAATCTCTTCCAGTATTCCAACTTCGTCTTTCTAATCATATACACATATCGTGTATTGGCCTGCCTGGATTCGGCAGCCATCCTTTCCAGTGAATGAGGATCCGTCAGGAGCCGGCTAGACCGGGCCTTCCTGTACCTCTTTCTCTTCCGGTTGAGGTCGCTCTTCAGCGCCTTGAATTCCTCCGTCCACCAACCCGCCTTGTGTCACGCACGAGTGATTGATGGCATCGATCTCGCAGCCGAACTGAATACGGCCTGCGTAAGCCTCGCAACTAGGCGATCGATGTCCTGCTTGTTCTGAACAGAAAGATATTATCTGGCGAGTCGCCTGTCATGTTCGGCGTCAAACAGCTCCCAGCCCGCATTTCCTGTGAGGAATTTGTGCTGGTGCAGTGAAACCGGATTTGGAAATGACGGTATATCGTTTGGATCTTGCAATTGAAAGAATATTACCCTGTGGTCACTGGACAGCCAAGATTATTCGACCGACAAGTTTATCACCAACCCTGTATTGCGAGTTGATAACTTGACGTCTATGTTCGATTCTCCATTAGGGCTGAGAACGTTTACGGCCCATTGACATTATTGTTATGGACAGTGAGTTCATAATGTGCTACAAGATCTTCGAGCATGGCTCCTTTGTTATCTCTCGTCTCTGAGAACCAAATTGGAGATTTGGCATTGGATTTCATGCATATAATAATTTCAGACGTATGGTAGTGAAGCTGGTTCAGTATATCTTTCAGCTTGACTAGGTAAATACTAATATCATTTGCAAATTGGCAGTACACGTTGACTAGGTACACAGTGTCCCTACCTAGTGTAACTGCTATGACCCCTATATGAGGGTCGAAAATTGAGGAAGATTAAGCACATTTATCTCCCTGTTAAAATTGCAAAAATAGCCTTGGGCATTTGACCCCACCAAATGCACGGTAGGGTTCCTGTAGTACAACAATATCTATTTTCTCTCTATTCACAATGTAGGAAATTTCAGAGGCTACTGCCCTGATCTTTGACCATTGATCTGTAAAATTCTTGGGCCAATTATGTGCTCCTATCAATCTTGGCCCGGTACAGATCAATCTGATCGCGGTACGCAGGACATTTATTGCTATTCGCCGGATGAACTAAGTGCATACAGAGCTCTGGTGCCTACTTGGTTGCCCAAGCATGCAGTTTATCGTGCGGCCTGAAGTTGACTCATGGTCGTTCTTTTCGCCACACGTACCCCACATGAGGGCATTGGGCCGGAAATGTCCACGCCAGCACGTTAAGCCTCAGGCTTAACTTCTAGTTCGGTATCGGTTTACCCAAGCCTAACCACTACTAGTCAAGTCGCAACACTATCCAAGTCACTACTAGCTCTGCAGGCTAGCGCCCGAGCTGAGAACGCAGCTCACCCGTCGAGGTTTCACCCTCTCGCCCAGCATGCGGGCTTTCAACCACTGCCACCACGAGTCCTTCCTCAAGCGAGGCAGTATCCGGTCTAAGAGACAAAGCTCTTCCGACCTAGGGGCTTGAACTGCCCCCTTTATACCAATCATCGCGTCATTGGCTAGGACATGCTACGGGAACGCATTCCCTTCTCAGTTTTGAATCTTGGGTATTCGAGCCTGAGCCAAGCTCCGCAATAAGATCATGACTGACCTCTAGACCGTTCCTAGTACACCTGCAAGCAGGTCATAAGCCCTACACCGCGGCAAGGTGAAGGTCACGTAGGGACTAAGTGCATACAGACAGGACGATAAGGGTAAACAAACCGAATATAATCTTGAAAAGTAAGCACCAAAAAATTGCCTATTAAGTTTCGTAGCAATCCCGCCAGATTGAAATATAACTGATAAGGAGTTATCGGGCCAAATCCGTCTAATGATTCAGAAGTAGGAGCATCTGAAAGTTGGTTTAATTTATAACTTTAAGAATATCTATCAGATCAAGTTGTAACGTTGGACATATCTGAACGAGGTTGAAGAAAATACTCGCAAAATTTCGCAAAAATTGACACGCTCTAAAATTTTCTTGGAATTCGAAACGAAAATTTTTTATAATACTTTATATCTCATAAGATATTGGATGAATTCAAACAAAATTGGTGTATGTATGGATGTTATTGTTATCTCAAATATTCTCAAATTCCATTGTCGAATATCTCGTAAGCAATAAGTTTCAGAGAAAAAGAAATCGAAAAACACCCCCAGTTGCCTGGCCGAGTTTACGCCTGCTGAAAAAATATTTCGAAATCCTCCGAGCCCGATTTCCTTATTCAACCGATGATTGTGATTTGATGAAATTTTAATTTTATATTTTTCTTCAATTCAAATTGATTTAGTTTACTCATCAGACAATATAATGTTGACAACTCAAAAATATTAATTTTTTTTTTCAGGGACTCCTGTAACCAGGGTGTTTGCTAACGACTCAGATTTCACAGGAAACGGGAACGGTCTCTTGCTTTTCGATATACCTTTTAAAAAAATGAAATCGAATTTATTCAGTGTCGATTCGAAACAAGGTGTGGTAACAACTATAGGAAAGTTGGATTATGAAACTGAAAAAGTACACAATGTGACAATAGTCGCCTCAGATCTAGGATCTCCGAGTTTGAGTTCAACAGCACTGTTGATTGTCAAAGTTATCGATGTTCCAGAGGATTTGCGTCTTTTCGAAAAACCCGTTTTTGCCCATAGATATTACGAGATAGAAGTCGAAGAAAATGTGCCTGTACCTATGAAACTCCTCACCTTGAATGTGACTGATTTTTATAAGAACTATAAGTTCAGATATAGCATAGTGTCGGACAATGATGAAGATGTTAAGCAGATCTTCAGAATCGACGCTAGAAATGGAACTTTGTTCGTTGTGAAAAGTCCAGATAGAGAACAGAAGTCACGCTATGAACTAATCATCAAACTGGAAGAATTCAAATTACGAAGAGATATGACAGTTATGGTCTATCCAGTTTCTGGTGACAGATTGGGAAAGCTTGGTAAGTTGATTTAAAATTATTTAAATAGACCTCTAGATAGCACAGTGAACTGAATACTGGTGGTAACAAAGTTAGGGAGCTAGGTAAACTCTGACTTCAATTATTTTTATTAGGAGAGGCGATTCAAAAGTTTGAATGAACAAAGTAGTACAAATTTAGTTTAAATTACAAAAATATTATTTTTTTCAACACAGTTTCTCAACAAGTCGATAAATTTAGTTGAAAAGTTTTTTAAATCTTTAATTTTACTTATCTTTATCTTGATTAAACCGAAAGGCATCGATATCTCCCATCCTTATGCTATCAAATTTTCGGCCTCGGAGATGATCTTTAGCCGGGGAACAAAATCACTCATTCGTACAATTTGATTTTGATAAGTATCTCAGAAGATTTCACATATTGAAGATAACACAGCGGTGACGAAATGAAAACGGAGGCAATTCTTGAGGAATGATTATGAAACTATTAGAAAAGTTTCATAATGAGTTAATTTTGAATTTCAAACATTTAACCTAGTTTTTTCTCTTTTCGAAATTATGTATTATATATTTTGAGGTTTTGCTGGATCTAAAATTTACCTACTAAAGCAGAAAACATGACATGATAGTCATCGTGACTTAATGAATTTTCAATTGGTTATTTAAGTAGGTAATTCACTTCATTTTCAGGTTTAAACGAAGTTAAAGTCATCGTAAGGGTGACTGATATAAATGACAACGCCCCTAAGTTCACAACTATGGGAAAACCAATTGTCGCTGCAATACCTGCGTCCGCTAATTATGGGTTCCACATAGTTCGACTACAGGTAAATGAAATATTGCAAAATATATTTGGAATTTATTTCAAATATCTCAAACAACCACGCAGCTACCCATTTTCCTTTGAAAATTCAAAAAGTGTTTTAACTTAACTAACATAATTAAATTATTCGAGTTTTTTATGAAAACCTTTCAAGAACGCAATTGGGTATGAGGCTTCTGCTTAATTGATCTGCACGCAAGAATAGAATAGAATAGAATAGTTATCATTAATCCATTCAGACACAATACAGTGTACAGGACAAGTCAAAATATACATAACCTAGAGAGGCATTGAAATTACGAAGCATTGGATGCATTCATCATTAAGATATTCATTAATACTATAATAACATTCACTTATAAATAAAGATTTTATTTTCTTACCAAAGCAGACAACTTCAGTGATTTAATTGAATCGGGAAGATGATTATACAAAATAATACTCTTATATTTAGCTGATGTCTCATATTTCATTGTTCTATGTTTAGGTACAATAAAAATTCTAGTATTCCTTGTATCATAGTTGTGAGCGCTGGAAAGCTTAGGAGTATACGCTTCATTCTTTTTAATGAATAAGAGACATTTGTATAAATATATACAAGGAGCTGTTGAAATCTCATGTTTTACAAATACAGTCTTACAAGATGTTAGTGGACTGAGACGGAATATTATTCGAATGATGCGTTTCTGTGCTACAAATACCCTCATAAGATCCCCAGAGTAACCCCAGATCAGAACATTATATGCCATGTGGCTAAAAACCAAGCTGTAGTAAACATTTAGGACAGCAGCGAGAGGAAGAGAAACCTAATACGACGAATTGCATAATATGAAGAACTGAGCTTCCTGCTGACATGTGATATCTGAAAATTTCATCTTTTTGGCGTGAAGGGAAATAAATGTCTGAAAATTCAAGAAGAAAAACAGTTTTTGTGAATAACTCAGAAAATATCCACTTTAGGGCAAGGGTGTGATGCATACACTCACATTATTTTTAACGTAGATTCAATATCTGACATAAAAAAATGGGGTTCTAATTTGAAAAAATTGATTTTTCACGATATTGTCATCCCTAACTTCGAAAGCGATTTTTCACTCCTGTATCATGAATCGTGATTTCGATTTTTAAATTGGATACATCAGTCTTACATCTTGAATAATCCAAAAAAAAAAAAAAAAAAAAAATCCAAAAACCTCGAAGTTATTCTTGTTTCAGCGGAGCTCTATTTTCGATTTGTTTTCGAATTTTGCCGCTCAGAGAGAATTTTCCAACCAAAACTGAAAAATGTTACATCAAAATAACTTGAAATTTTCTGAGGAATCTATTTCTGCAATAAAAAAATGGTGTTCTAATTTGAAAAAGGGAAGTTGACGTCATTTCCGGAAAAACCGGAGGTGCTCATGCCTTGAAAATAGTTTAGATTTCATCAGCATCGTGAAATATTTATGAGTGCTGAATTTCATGAAAATACGTTCAGTAGTTTCCCGTATAAATATGGGTGAGTTTCCTCGTGAAAGACCCTGTATATAGACGATATGGTCATGACGTTAATATGCATACATTATTTTTTCTATAATCAGTTGTAAACTACTTCGAGGATCAAGGATCTTTCAAAACATTCTGGACTATTTTTCTTACTTTATAATCAACCGGTTAATTTTTCTACATTTGGAGCATTCGATGTCCAATATTTCGTTGAATATCATATCGATTTTCCACACAAAGGAGAGACAACAATTGGTTTTTGAATTCTGACATTTTCCAAATATATGTGATTGTATGAAGATATCGTGACTTATTGCTAGGTCTTATGGTATAAAATATAATTAGTTACTTCCATTTTAACGTTTAGCTTAGATAGTTTCAATTATCCGGTATATTAGCAGATTTCCATCCACCATGTCGCTTGATAGCTATACATCAACTCCAGTATTTGCTAATGAAGTTGCAGAGGGTCTTCTAAAAGAGTGCCCAGCATACAGTTTGAAGTTCTTTAAACTTCAGAAATTTCACAATTTTACGTTGAATTCACAAAAAAGTTTTTTTTCCGACAGGCTTGGTTTAGGCACTTTTCACTTTGATATCACATTAAGAAGCCTTGATTAATAGTAGTCACGTAAGATCTTATATTAATGTAATTTACTTATTGCCACTGTGAATCTACGTGACAGTCCACTTCGCAGTGAAAAATGATCACAATTGTAACCTTTCGACTTATTTTACCTTGGTCCATTTCTTACTCACATCCTTCGTGTTGAAGACAATAAATTTAAATGAGATGATAACCATTGCATTGAGAGAATAATTATTCGTGGAACGAAACTTTCTCCGAAACTACCGGAAAATTCTGTTTTTCACCATTTAGTATCTCCTCTACTAAATGGTGAAAAACAGAATTTTGCATATTTTATTTACATGCGTTAAACAACGTTTAAACTAACAGTGTAATCAGATTTGAGTTCAACATTCCATCAACAGAAGTTTCATACACTTTTTGCAAAGGTACAAATTGGTGAATGAAATAAATTCAACAATCCTCACAAATTATACAAAATCCTATGAAGATATTCATCGAACAAAACATTAAGCAAAAAAACCTTTCTTGAATTACCCTCAATACTGATTGTAGTTGGCGATAATCAATGCAAAAACTAATTTCAGGCTAGAGATCCTGATTTGGGGCTCAACGGTGAAGTTCGCTATCAAATTTTAGGACGTATGGGAGAATCCTCAAGAAGGTTCGCTATCGATCCAGTCACCGGCCAAGTGCGCTCCATCTCTAGTTTTGTCAAAGACGCTGGAAAAGTTTTTGGTTTCGATGTGAAAGCTACTGATCGAAGAGGGGCCGATGATGGAAAGAGTTCTATAGCCAATGTATTTGTGAGTATTTTTCCTACAGAGAGATGGCACTAACATACTGAGTTGGAGACCCAATTTCGAATTCGTTTCATATATTTTTGAATATCGAGTCGATGATCTTTTCAATCGTTTCGGCTTCATGATAAAGAATCCGAGTTCAAATTAGAGGATGACCGGCCGGCTTTACAGCTGTATACTCTTTTCTTTATCAGAGGAGATGAGCTAGTGTTTACACATTTTCAGAATAGATTAATTGTCCCAATATCTTGGTCAAGCTCGCCAGTGGACCAAATCCGCCCAACACTTTATCAGTAATGAGCATTTGAAATTTGGGTTCCTCAAAAACTCACAGAATATTTCTCTGATCGAGTTGGAACTCGAAAAATCGTTTGAAAAACGTGGAAAGTAGAGGTCCGCCAATATTTGTTAAAATCCCCAGGCCGGAAAATTTTAGCGAAATTCCTAAAATTTGAGCACAATTTCTATAATTTTTTCCGAAATATTCGATCACTCCAAAAATATTCGTCGGATCTAAACCAAAATCTGCATTTATGGTGATTAGTGATACATTGCGTATTCTTAAATTTCTTTACTCTAGAGTACACACACGAGAATATAGGATTTTTTTTTATAAGCTTGTTTCAGGTTAAGCAGGAATAGAATAGCACTTTGCCTAACTGTAATATTCACATATAGGGCTCAAAATAGTCTCAATAGAATTGGTTCGACTTTCTGATGAAAAATTCTTGATCAAACTTAGTACTTATGACAGGCCGGTTCAGAACGAGTGTGCAAAACTACTGATCTCACGTCGGTGCTTCTTTGCATTATTTTAATGAATACGAATAATGAACAACAAAATAAATTATCTAAAGATACTTTGAAAAAATGTAACAGTGCGAGGTCCTTCAGAATGTTCCTATTTTACCGTTTTCAACATAATATTAATATATCTTTCTCTCCATTGAATATTTATCACCCATGGCAGGTGATTCAATGACAGTTTGATCAAAATGCGTGGAAAAATTAATCATTCAAATTCCTTCTTAACTTCATTCTATATTCTATAAACTCATGTGACTTCATCGCATGAGGAAACTAGTAGATTTTTCTCGTGGGTTGACTTTATAATGATCAAATTTTAGAATAAGAAGTGCATCAATAAGTTATATACAGGGTGGCCATTTGAAAACGAAACAGACGAGTTCACAGACGAAATAAATTTTTTCGATAGAAATGCTCGGACAGGTTTATTTTTGTTTCGAGGGGTCAACATAAGATGTAGGTTACGGACGCATAGCGCTTAAACCCTTACTACTACAACCTCACCCCAAATTTTGAAAAAGAAAAATGGGGTGACTGATACCTTATTTGAAATGTATTTTTATACTGATTTCAGCACAGTAATTGTTTTTTCATTTTATGCATTAGTTCTCGAAATATTCTTAACTAAGTATTTGAAAATGGAATGGTGTTTTCATGGTACTTGTAGTGTTTTTTTGAGAAAAATTGACATTTTGAGCTTCAAAACTACCATGACTGTGGCTTCCGTCCTCCAATCCACTGACATAAAAATCTTTAATCAAGATGTCCAACAAACTATGCGTATTGCGAAGGAGCTCAATCTTGCTGAAACTGAATCTAAATTATCTGCGAGATAATTTGCAGTATTTCCACTATATATGCACTAACACTTGATCGATAGAAATCTCCAAAAAGTCTAAATACGTACATATCTCTAATCAGATTATCAGGTAAGAAAATCCAATCATTAATGACGCCACAGAAATATTCCAGTCCCAATTCGTGAAACGATTTCCGACTTAATTATGAAGTGTTTTCTCAGTTGGCTTCAATGTGTATTCATTTTGTCGATTATTGAATTCATGCAAACAATCAATAGGCGAATAGAACCGCAGAATTCTTCAAACAACTACATTTAGATAAACATGTTCATACGAAGTATGTTTTGGAATTAATGTCAAGGTTTCAAGAAACTGGGTCCGTGGCTAATAAAAAACGAAACATGGAAAGAAATGAAGTAGCTGAAGTAGCTGTTCTTGGACAGATTGCTCTAAATCCAATGACGAGTACGAGGCAGCCAGCACATGAATCTCGTTTTACACGAACTGGAATTGCAAATATTTTGAAGCATCATAAATTCCATCCTTACAAAATCCCTCTTTCACACGCACTAAACGAAGATGATTTTGACCGTCATGTTGAATTTTGTGATACAATGAGTGAACGAGTAACTGCTAATCCCAATTATCTGTACAATGTTTGTTTCTCCGATGAGTGTTCGTTCTTTCGAAACGGCACAGTAAATAGAACAATTGTCGTTATTGGGCCGATGCTAACAACATTGTCAGCGCGTTCTCTTTACCTGGTAATCTTACTGGAGATATGTATTTGGACTTATTGGAAAATCACATGGATCCAATTTTGACGGAAATTATTGAAAACAATGCTGGAAATTATGTGGAAGATCAGATTGTGTTTCAGCAGGATAGAGCTCCTCCACAATACACCTTACCAGTTCGAGAATATCTGGATCAAAGATTTCCAAATCGGTGGATCGGAAGCATGTGTCCCACTAAATGGCCAGACAGATCGCCAGATCTGTCACCACTAGATTTCTTTCTTTGGGGCCACTTGAAGAGTAAAATTTACTCTACACAGCCCGATTCCATTAAGATTCAAGAAGACGTATAGTGAACGAATGTCGTCAAATCACTCCAGAAATGCTGCAAAATGTGCGCCATCGTTTCGATCAAAACTTATTTCATTGTATGGAAGCTAATGGTAAACAATTTGCATATTTAATTAATTGATATTAGTTTTTGATAAATTATTTACTTTACTTTGAAAAGTCTTATTTCTTAGATCAATACTTCAAATCGTTCTGATACCGTACAGTTGGAGAATGATTTCAGTGAATGAAACAGCTAGTCGAACATCTGACCCTAGTAGCATTATCACGTACGGTATGACTTCATTTGCCCAGTGGTAGATGTTTTGCAATTTCAAATACAAGTACGGAAATTTGGGTGTTTCGGAAGCACGAAATGTCAAATATTCGCAAAAAATTAATTCAAGTGATAAATTTAACTTACGCTTAAATATTTGGAGAACTAATGCAGAAAATGAAAAAACAATAACTGTGCTGAAGTTAGTATAAAAATACCTTTGAATTGAGGTATCACTCACCCCATCTCCCCTATTCAAAAATTGGGGGTGAGGGTTGTAGTAGCAAGGGTTGGAGCGCTATGCATCCGTAATCTACATCTAAAGTTGTCCCCCTCGAAACAAAAATCAACCTGTCCGAGCATTTCTATCGAAAAAACTTATTTCGTCTGTAATCTCGTCTGTTTCGTTTTCAAATGGCCACCCTGTATAAGTGAAATTCTTTTATTGAGTTCAATCGAATATCAACGCTCTTCAAACGATTCACAAGTTTCACATCTATCGGAAGGATATTCTAGGAAATTGAGGAAACCAAATTTCGGATTTTTATCACTACTGAGCTATTCGACGAATAACGAACTTGAATGACAATAGCACATTGTTCTACTGAAATATCGAGCAAGAGAAATTGGCGCGAAGAAGAGACTTTTTTGAAAATGATATCTCGTTGTTGCGTCAGAAACAAGATCGCAGCAACATAATTCATCATGTCAATAGCTGCTAAGAAACGTTATTTCAAGTGGACAAAATTCTTTCACTAACATTGGAAACATCCTTCAAATATTTCCATTCGGTTACTAAAACATTGAATGAGAGGCAGGGACGGCTTCTGCCTTTTATTTGTGGGCCGGCGAGACCAATCATATATTATATTATACAGGGTGGCCATTTCAAAACGAAACAGACGAAATAAGTTTTTTCGATAGAAATGCTCGGACAGGTCGATTTTTGCTTCGAGGGGGACAACTGAAGATGTAGGTTACGGACGCATAGCGCTTCAACCCTTGCTGCTACAACCCCCACCCGCAATTTTTGAATAGGGAAGATGGGGTGAGTGGTACCTCAATTCAAAGGTATTTTTATACTGACTTCTGCACAGTAATTTTTTTTTCATTTTATGCATTAGTTCTCGAAATATTCATGCGTTAGTTAATTTTATCACTTAAATCAATTTTTTTGCGAATAATTAACATTTCGTGCTTCCGAAACACCAAAATTTCCGTACTTGTATTTGAAATTGCAAATCATCCACCACTGGGCGAATGAAGTCATACCGTACGTGATAATGCTACTAGGGTCAGATGTTCGACTAGCTGTTTTATTCACTGAAATCATTCTCCAACTGTACGGTATCAGAATGATTTGAAGTATTGATCTAAGAAATAACACTTTTCAAAGTAAAGTAAATAATTTATCAAAAACTTACATCAATTAATTAAATTTTCAAATTGTTCACCATTAGCATCCATACAATGAAATAAGTTTTGTTCGAAACGATGGCGCACATTTTGCAGCATTTCTGGAGTGATTTGACGACATTCGTTCACTATACGTCTTCTTAAATCTTATATGGATTCGGGCTGTGTAGAGTAAATTTTACTCTTCAAGTGGCCCCAAAGAAAGAAATCTAGTGGTGACAGATCTGGCGATCTGGCTTGCCATTCAGTGGGACACTTTCTTCCAATCCACCGATTTGGAAATCTTTGATCCTGATATTCTCGAACTGGTAAGGAGTAGTGTGAAGGAGCTCCATTCTGCTGAAACACAATCTGATCTTCCACATAATTTCCAGCATTGTTTTCAATAATTTCCGTCAGAACTGGATCCATGTGATTTTCAAATAAGTCCAAATACATATCTCCAGTAAGATTACCAGGTAAAAAGTACGGGTCGACAATGTTGTCACCAAATATTCCAGCCCAAACATTGAGTTTTTCTGGTTGTTGTGTATAAACTTCGTGAAACAATCTCGGATTAGCATCGGCCCAATAACGACAATTGTGTCGATTTGATTTTCTTACCTGGTAATCTGATTAGAAATATGTACCTATTTGGACTTTTTGGAGATTTTCATCAATCAAGTGTTACCGCATGTTATTGGAAATACTGCAAATTATATCGAAGATAATTTAGATTGAGTTTCAGCAAGATTGAGCTCCTTCGCAATACGCTTTGTTTGTTCGACATCTTGATTAAAGATTTCTATGTCAGTGGATTGGAGGAAGGAAGCCACAGTCATGGTTGTTTTGAAGCTCAAAATGTCGATTTTTCACAAAAAAAAAACACTACAAGTGCCATGAAAACACCACTTCATTTTCAAATACTTAGTTGAGAATATTTCGAAAACGAATGCATAAAAAAAAGTATAAAAATACCTTTCAAATGAGGTATCACTCACCCCTTATTCCCCATTCAAAATTTAGGGGTGAGAGTTGTAGTAGCAAGGGTTGAAGCGCTATGCGTCCGTAACCTACATCTTAAGTTGTCTCCTGCGAAACAGAAATCGACTTGTTCGAGCATTTCTATAGAAAAAATTTATTTCGTCTGTAATCTCGTCTGTTTCGTTTTCAAATAGCCACCCTGTATATTAAACTTTTTATCTACATCATTAAATAAAACTTATAGAGGTGTCCAATCTTCTAACGCTTTTTTTATTTCAAGTCTGAAATAAGCATTATTGAGAAATTTAGGTTGGGCAATAAACATCATCTATTATTGTTCTTGTAACCAACGTTTAAATAGACGCCTTCTATAGTTTGCAAGGTAAAATTTGGTTAGATTATAGTAAATTATAATTATACAGGGTCTTTCACGAGGAACCTAAAAATTTCATCTTTTTGGCGTGAAGGGAAAAGAAATAGCTGAAAATTCAAGACGAAAAACAGTTTTTTTATTGAATAACTCAGGAAATATCCACTTTAGGGCAAGGGTGTGATGCATATACTCATATTATTTTTTAACGTAGATTCAATATCTTCCATAAAAAATTGGGGTTCTAATTTGAAAAAATAGATTTTTCACGATTTTGTCATCCCTAACTTTGAAAGCGATTTTTTCACCCCCTGTATCATGAATCGCTATTTCGATTTTTAAAGTGGATACATCAATCTTAAATCTTAAAAATGAAAATGAAAATTTTCCATCTAAAAATCTCGAAGTTATTCTTGTTTCAGCGGAGCTCTATTTTCGAATTTTTCCGCTCAGAGAGAATTTTCCAACCAAAACTGAAAAATGTTACATCAAAATAACTTGAAATTTTCGAAGGAATCTATTTCTGCAATAAAAAAATTGTGTTCTAATTTGAAAAACGGAAGTTGACGTCATTTCCGGAAAAACCGGAGGTGCTCATGCCTCGAAAATATTTTAGATTTCATCAGCATCATGAAATACTTGATAAGTGCTGAATTTCATGAAAATACGTTCAGTTTCCCGTATAAATATGGGTGAGGTCCCTCGTGAAAGACCCTGTGTACGAGTTCCATCATCAAGCTTAAGACGGTTAGATAAGGAAATATCGAATACGAAAAAATCGGTAGTTCATGTTGATCGAAATGAAGCGAACCATTACATTGTAAGTGGCAAATAGGGATGAGATGTATATGGGGAATTTTGAAATATTTTTTATTTCACTTCTCATTCCCGTCACTGGTTGAAGGAATGATTTCCAGAGAATTTCAACCCTAGTCATACCGATGAATTAACATTCGAGACGTCGAGATAAAATGTCTCAGGCGCTCAGAATGTCCTAGCCCCTAATTCTTCATTGCTACACTTCTTCCGTTTGACATATTTTCGAAATTGGGTCATCGCAAAACTCCCCCGGTCCATGCCCCGAATTTGAAACAACTGGAGCGTGTAAAAAATAACCGTACTCAAGATATATGAATAACCGATATTTTCCAGGTTTACATATTGGATGAGCAGAACCAGCTCGTTCTGGTGATGGGATTGAAGCCCGTCGAGGTAGAAAGAAGCATAGATAACATAACTTCGTGAGTATTTGTGAGAGCTTATTGTGTTTGCTGAGTTCTCATCTCTACAATTTCAGGGCTCTGTACAACGTTACCGGCTACGACATCCGAATTAGGAAATTGGAACCGCATTCCGAGCGGAATCAACTTGAGGCCAGCGCGTAAGTGTCACGTTCTAACCATTTCCAGTATTTTTGTTGTTCGCACCCTTGTTGACATCAAACAGTTTCTATGTAACTGCATTCGTTTTCGGGAAATTTTATTGAAACTGCTACTTCGGCGAATTGCCAATTTCGAATTTAGAGTGAATATATCGATATCTGATGCTTTTATGTGAAAAGATTTCTTCAGAGTTTATCTGCAAGAAATATATTTGATTTGTGCTTGATAATTATATTATAAGAGGGTTCTCTCAGGATATATTTGGTGGAATTCATAAGGGTACGTAGATACCGAAGATACATGGAGGTGGAGGTCGCATTCGATATATCTATGTCAAAACAAACCTTTAGTTTGATATGATATACCAAATATGCTTCACCCTCGCAGCCTACCATGCTTGAGCATATTGCCCCAGATGGGTGGTAGAGTGTTACAAATAAGTTTCAAAATTCATTTGATGTGGATTCATTTGGGCGAGAAAAAAATTCTGAAATGTCATGGAATAAACTGATATACCTATTGTTTTATCGTGTTACTAGTAAGCGGATTGATCCATAGGCCCGTAGATCCATAGGCCAGTAGATCCGTAAGCCAGTAGATCAATAGGCCCATAGATCAATATAGACAATAGATCAATATGAACCATAGATCAATGAAGCCCATAGATCAATGAAGCGCACAGAAACGCGGAAAAGAAACCCGTTGAAAGCAAAGAAACTTGAAAGAACGCAAAGAAACACAAAATAACGCGAGAAAACATGAAAAGACCCGAAGGAACACGAAAGAACGCAAAGAGCCCAAAAGGACTAAAAACCCGAAGGAACGCAAAAAAACACTTTGCAAGCGAAAAAAAAGAAAAAACTGGAGGAAACACGAAGAAAAGCGAAAAACACTAAGAAAAGTGAAAAAACACGATAGAACACGAAAGAACGCGAAAAATCACGAAAGGGCCCGAAGGAACACGAAAGAACCCGAAGAAACACGAAAGAACGCGAAGAACCACGAAAGATTGCGAAAAGCCCAAAGGAACCCGAAAAAACCCGAAGGAATGCAAAAACCCCGTCGAAAGCGAAAAATATGTGTAGGATCGTAAGTTATCCCTATTTATGCGTTTCGTCCCTGGCGCACATATTTGGACTCATCAGTATGGCTTGTGTGCGCCATGCCATAGACGCCGGGGTTAGAAGTTTGAGGAGCCGCCGGGAGATGAACCCAGCACCTAGTACCTAGTCGGTGTGAAACTTGAGCGCTAACATCTAGGCCACCGAAGCGCTGTGAATTAAGCTATTCGTGGCTATATAGAGTGCCGCTAAGAGATCCCTACACACTCCCCTGCCGCTGACAGAGTGCCGCTACACATGAAGAAACACGAGAGAACGAAAAAAATCCAAAGAAGCACAAAAAATCCGAAAGCGGGCAAAAATACGGAAAGAACTTGTAAATTACTCACCCTGTATATCAATCGATCGCGAATTCATTGTAAATAACACACCCTGTACGACATTTCATTGAAAATAGCTTCTTTACGCGGAAAAACATGAAAACTTGAGAAAAACCCTGGTGAAATTAGGCGATACGAATGCGCAACTCAGATGTGACACCCTGTATATGAATCGAAAATATTATATCGAATTAAGAAGCCGTAAGCAGAAACAGCCGAAATAACTCGATGGAAAGTATTTGTTAATAATAGATAACGCATATGAGAGACCCTGTATCTAATTGATTCGCAGTGGGTGCTTTTTCCATGGAAAAGAACAAAAGGAATTCGATTCGCGATCGGTGAAATTCACAAAGGTAAAATAAAAATTATTCGATAAAGGTCTAAGATGTAACCGTGAACTTGGAATTTCGTTCCATTCGTTCATGCATGAACCGAGTAGATCCGATCGTCGATCGGAAGTTTTGCGTTTCCATGCCGAACCCGGTTTTTAAGACGATTGAATCGCGAAACCCGTTCGGGTTTCTCCGTGGAAATTGTGACAGAATGGAATGAATGAATATCAAATTAGCAAATTTCAAAACGGAAAATCTAGGTCTATCCGTGATTTCTGAGGCCGTTTGAACTGAATTGAAAGAAAGGTTTCACTATATGTGAGGAAAATCCTACCTGTTTTAGGTTTTTTTGAAAATATCCATTGTTTACACGAATGAAAAATATAGGCATATTTCGATAATATTCATTTATTCTTGAAAGATCCCTGAAATGAAACGATACGGTAGATTGTTTTATCTTTGATTTATAATCGAATGAATACCTGAAAACCTCTCTTTAAAGCAATTTCAAGCTAATTTTTCAACCTCCAGATGTTGTTTACATATTTCGTCATTTGACAACGATTGGATTATATCTTGATATGCCTTTCGGTTGGATATATTATTTACTGAAAATAAAGGAAATAAATCGTTATGAGACACGGATATAATGCATAATATTACCTATCCAATTCCACCAATTTTATACTTGAAGTAATCTATTCGTTGTTCATCGTTTGACGAAGTATGAAAACTGACCGGTCTCGAACATCGAAATAAATTACGTCAAGATGGGCCAAATGTAGTCCGAAAATGGGCATTTTCAGATTTAAATTTTAAAGTGTTATTTTACTACTTGGATATGAATACCGATATCGTCAGATTGCGAGTTTCCTAAAGTTTCGTTCTCTACCGCCGAAAGGGGGTGTAGGGGCTTCTACCGCCCCCACGAAATGAAAATATCGAGGCGATTTTTTGACGTTTCTCGGTACTCGCGGGTCGGAAAATTGCCCTTTTTCCTGCGTTATTTTCGTAAAGATTTCGGGGGTCTCCGCGGCCCGTATCGGTACCACACGATGAGAAATGTCTTTTTCTTGAAATAGCGACCGATCTCGGCCCGCGAGACGATCCGATTCATTCGTGAGATCTTCCCCCTTGGGAACACTTGACGATTTCGACGAAAAACGTAATTTTCGCGATTTTCGTTTGAAAATTCCTCTCGTTTTAAGAGCGCCCAGGGGGGGTGTCGCGGTCGCTTCTCCTAGAAGAGGATACGCCCTTTCGATCTATATTAAGATTGTCCCGCGTTCGGCCCTTCGGGCCTCACGCTCCGCTTCGCTTCGCGGGTCCATGATGGGACCCCCGCTCATAATCTTCTCTGGTTTGTTTCCTACTGCTATATTTATTTTGAGAAATTTCTGTTGAGCTTTTAGAAATAATTTTAAATCGATCCGGATTAATAAATAAATAAAAAGGTTCTTTTTCAGTTCAATGTTGTTTCGAGATGGCTACGATGCTATTTCTTATGTATACTCTTGTAAAGACCAAGTCATTTATTTCACAGTTTTTATGATGGACTGTTTTTGTAGTTACATTTGAAGAAATGCTGGTTTAGTTTCATGTTCGTAATTATATCTGCAATGATATATCTGTTGAGTTAATCTCAGATTTGGAAACAAACTCGATGGAAACTTCTAATCTATTGTCGAATAGTCGAAGTAAGCACAGATACAATTAAATATATGGTAATTTCGATTATGCGGTTTAATCTTCCATTATATAAATAATGAATACAGAAGATAACAAATTACTTAATAGTAGTCGTCATTTGATGATCATTTTAAGAATGAAGACTATGGGTAACCTAGTACTTAGATACAATTTGAAATCGCTGGACCTCATGTGGTGTATACATATTTTGTTAACAAGTACCTATGTGGTCATCTTCTGTCAACTACAACGGACTAGGATTCGGAAACTGTTGTTTGTCTGAAAACAATTCCGAATAACTCAACAGAACTCTGAGTTGACACAAATAAGAATACAAAAAAAGGTTTTTTCCTTAGTCAAGTCTCTATCGCGGCGAACATTCGTTCTCTGCGACTGAAATGGTTTTCGTGTGAATAAACATCCAGTATCTGATTGTTGGAGAACTCTTTCAAACAGGGTGAAGCAAGCACCACTTGATATACGACCAAGTTCCTTAACAATAGCCTTAGGTATCGGAGAAAGAAACCCTTAGAACGAATAGAGTTTCGAACTACACGGGGAGTTAATAATTGTACGGAACGAACTTATATTTGCTTAGTCGGGGAGATTTCCCACCACCCTCGATAGGAGACAGCGATTAGTTTCGGAATAATAATCATTTCATTCTGTAGGAAAATCGCCGAACTCCTTGAGATTTTTTGGGCTTTTCGTATCGATTCGTAACTTTTGTGAACAATCTTTGAGGGTATAGATGGTGCGCATAAATATAATGATAAACTGAAGCCTTAGCCGAATCAATTATTTTCAATTTTACACGAGAAAATTTCTTCACTGGTTGAGATATCTCTTAGCAGCGTGATTGGATTGGATTGGATTTCAAAAATATCATCACAGGGTGTTTCGAATTTTGTGTTGAAAATTGTGATCTTAAATTGGCCATAACTTCTGTTTTTCACATAAGAACCATATTTTTTTATAATTGTGTTGGATTCTGCGGTCAAAAATAATGATAGTTTTCTCACATGATTATGCTCCTAAATTCAATAATTTCTGAGTTATTTGAGATTTTCTGGATTTATGGTGTATGTAGAGTCAAATTGATTTCATCTAAAAAAATTCAATGAATATTCTTTCGAAACCATGGGAACACTCTGTACCCTTAGGAGATAAATTATCTGTTAATAATTCACAAGAGTCAGGTGTTATTATTATTCGTTATCTTCATTTCTCGACTTAACAAAATGAACCGTTATTCTAATTACGAAATTCTGGATCTATTTTATATACATGGTAATGTGACAGAATTATTATTAGTAGAACCTGCCGGCCCTTCAACGAGAAGTATCCCCATTTACCTTCCATGACGGAGAAGATCTTCAGAAAATATGTTTCAAACATTCAAAGTTTTGGATGTGTAAGAGCCCCTAAAGAATACAAAAGAAGGGTAGTTGATGATGAGGAAAATTAAATTAGTGTTTTTACTTATTTCAAAGCGAATGAAAATGCATATTCGGAGTGCAGCTCATGAAATCGATTTAGACAGAAATTCAGTGGACCGAATTTTGAAAAAAACACAACATGCATGACTACAAATATGAGAAAGATCATGCATTAGAACCAGGTGACTAGGTACATAAAAAGGTTAAATTTTTGTAGGGGAATATTAGAAAAACTTGAAAATAATGAAAATTTTTTGAAAAAGATCATTTGGTCAGATGAAGCAAAATTCAATAATGAAGAACTATTTAATAGAAAGCATTGCCACATTTGGAGAAGTGAAAATCCTCAAAGAAAAAATTAGCTTAGGCGCTCTTGTAAACCACTTACAATTATTTAAATTTTGAAAAATCATATCTCCAGAACTATTAGCTTGTCGAAGTCGGGAGTGGTATTTTTGTATACGTCTGATAAAACTGCACCACAAAAATTTTTATTTGAACAGTGTCATTTGAAAAAAATTTTTTTACTCTGAACCTATTCGGCCGATTTGACCGAATAACGAACTTAGCCGAGATATTTATACCTCAAACCTATTCTGAAAGTTTCAACTCTCTAACTTCATCCGTTCGAGAGTTATCGTGTTCACGGAACGGACGGACGGACAGAATCGATTTTGACCACGGATTATTCATCAGTAGGTCCAAACAAAACGATTGATACCAATTTTGCCCAAAAATTCGAAAGTCACAGACATTTGGGCAAATTGATAAGCACTCTGTTCAGGTAAACAAGAGCGCCAAAAACAAAGAAACCTCCAGAACAAATTTAGTTTTAATGTGTTCGCTCTTTCGATGAACAATAAAGTGCGGTACTACATTTATGAAAAAAATTTAAATACGGAAAAATTTTTGGAAATCCTGAGAAAATTTGTCTCTGAGTTTTTGAATGAAATGCCGTTGAGTATGTCGACTACCGCATATTATCAATTGGATGGGGCTCCGGCACATAGTTCGCACGAGGTGTCTGAAGAACTGCATGCAATGTTTGGTAATCGGTGGATCGGACGCCATTCTTCACTGTTTTGGCCCCCACGATCTCCCGATCTTGCTTCCTTAGATTTTTATTTATGAGGTAGAATAAAAAACATAGTCTATGAATTTCCTATTGACAGTGTAGGATCGAAAGTGTTATCCCTACTTATGCGTTTCGTCCCTGGCGCACACATTTGGACTCATCAGTATGGCTTATGTGCGCCATGCCATAGACGCAGGGGTTAGAAGTTTGAGGGAGCCGCCGGTAGTTGAACCCGTCACCTAGTACCTAGTCGGTGTGAAACTTGAGCGCTAACCTCTGGGCCACCGAAGCGCTATGAATTAAGCTATGCGTGGCTATATAGAGTGCCGCCAAGAGATCCCTATACACTCCCCTGCCACTGACAGAGTGCTGCTACACACTCCCTTACCAGTGACGGAGGAACGAAACCAGTGCGTGTTACAAGGTCAGTAGGTGTAGCCGGGTGATGGTCACCTGAGCTGAGCTACACCCACGGTATGGCGCGGTCGCTTGCAGAACCGCAATGGTCCAAAATCACGTCTGGGTCACCAATGTAGGATCGAAAGTGTTATCCCTACTTATGCGTTTCGTCCCTGGCGTATACATTTGGACTCATCAGTATGGCTTGTGTGCGCCATGCCATAGACGTAGGGGTCAGGGCACCTAGTCAGTGTGAAACATACGCGTTAACCTCTGGGCCACCGAAGCGCTGTGAATTAAGCTATGCGTGGCTATATAGAGTACCGCCAAGAGATCCCTATACACTCCCCTGCCACTGACAGAGTGCAGCTACAAAAGCAAAGAAGATTTAAATTAAATTATATTTGTTCCAAGAATTCAAAGATGCAATATCTCTACGACTATGGATTTCTATGATTTTAGATTAACATGATAACCAATTCACTGGCGTTTCTCTTTTGTTCCAGTAATTATTCTCATAGACGCCTTCAACCATACATCAATTTTTTGTTTATCTACATTATTGAATTAAGCAGAGCCACAGTACTCAGCTGCAGAAAAGAATAACTCTAAGGAAGCTGTGCGTAGTCACCCACTAGCATCTCAAGAATATCCAACGAATTTCTGAAGAATGTTATCCCTAGTTTTTAATTACAGGCGCAGATCATCTAATGAGCTTTGAAATGAAAAGATAAATCTAATTTAACTCCTGAGTACTAAGGATGGAAATTATGTTTCGGAGGAAACTAATTTAAACTTACCTCTTATCGATTACTGTCATATTTAGGACATGTTCTCACTTTTTTTATACTTTTGTTCATAAACTTTGCTTTGTTGCAATATACCGACCAGAAACCTATCCACCAAAAGCACATTAAGAATTAACCTGGTTCTACTAATTTCTGCTTTCTCGTCAGTTCATTTTAGAAACATCTGAAAATTTACTTTAACCTAATAGATTTGCTTTAATAATATTTAAACTCATTATTTATCTTGATTAAGCTCGGACGTACATATGGTTGATATCGATGAGAATTATCTGATGAAAATCTGCGGCACACTGTGATTTGTTTTTTTTCTTTCAGGACTGACATGTACCTTTATGCTGTTGATCCTCTTCTGAATTCCGTCGTGGACATGAATGACCTACAACAGTGAGTAATTGAATATTTCACTTGTCGCACATTCATTGAAGATGTATATACTTACAGGGTTCTACAACATAGACATGAAGAACTGGAAAGATCTTTAGATGGCCCTAAAGTCCTAGCTATAGCAACTGGACCTATAGAACGGAGTCCTTTTCGAACTCAAAGGGTGCTTCTTTCCTCTCTAGAAGTTGGTGTCGTAATTTTAGGGTGTGTAGTTTTCATTGGCGCTCTAGCAACAGCCATATGCGTTCTGTGCGTCAGAAAAAAAAAGAAAAAGTGAGTATCTAAGTAGATAGATGTTTATTTTCATTTCCAATATATATATATATATTCTTTTGAACTTTTGGCTTACAATATTTCGTTAGCAAACAATAAAGCATACAGATCAGGGGTTAGTGACGGGGTGTCATACAATTCGGCGTATCACATAAAAGCCTAGGGAAAAAACCCCCGTAAAAAAAACCCTGGCTCCCCGCCTAAGTGTGAAAGTACAAAAATAAGCTGAAATATATTTGGGATTTCTTTCTTCAAGAGTGATCTTCTATTAATGGAAACAGAGACTTCTTCAAGGTGCCCACATCGAATCTGGAAATAAAAAGACAAAAGCAGAAAAAAGAACTGAATATCAAAAATACAAAATTTGAAAGAGATAAAGAAAACTTCCTCAAATTAGCCTTTTTGGATTAACTCGATATTGTGAAACAAGAATTTTTTAACATAACAAGCTTAACCATAAATTTTACTAAGGAGATAATCAATGAATACATAACCTTTTATGGTTCCTCTTCCAATGCTAGCATTGGATAATGTAGATTTTATTGATCGTCGAGGATAAATCAATTCCATCCCATATATGAGAATAGTCAAAAGTATGAATTCCACATCAAAAATATGACCTAGTTTTTCATTTAAACATTTGTCGAGATATGTTACCTCTCCGAAATACGGGGTTGTTAAAGTAGAATGAATTGATGACTCATTTATTTTGTGAAAATCCATCTTGAATATTAAAAGAAAACAATTATTTTTGTCTAATTTTCACTTTAACCGGTTTCGGTTGTTAAACAATCTTCTGGTGTTAGGTACAGACTGAAATATTTCGTGGGTTTAAATGTATGGGATGTTCAAAAGTGGTGAATGGTTTATTTCTATTTGGGTGTTAAGTGGGGACACATTGGGAATATTGAACAGATTTGTTATTTCCATCGCTTCCGGCAAATTTAATTTCAGGCCTTTCTCGCATTTGTGAAGGATTTTAAAATTCACGATATCCATATGATGTTCTTCAGTCTCGATATGATCATAAACTGCGGACTGTTTACCTGATTTCAGATGTTCTTTTAATCTGGTCTCAAAATTTCTGCCGGTTTGACCTACATATGCAACGTTGCAATTCTTACAACAGATTTTATAAACACCTGAAGTTTTCTCGGGTTTAAGTTTGGTTTGGTTTGAGTTATATAATATTTTACCTAGGTTTGGACGTCCTGAAAATGTTGTTTTGAAATCAAGTTTAGAAAAATAATTTTGGTTTTGGATTGATAATTCTCCGAAATAAGTGATATGCATGAATTTATTAGTAGGTTTTTCTGTGGTAGTGTAAAGCATATTAATGGTTTTCAGTTTTCTTTTGTTTTCAATTAGTTTGTTTACTAGCATTCTCGGAAAATTATTATTAGTTGCAATTTCTTTGATTTTATCAATTTCAGATTGTAAGTTAGCGTTCGATAAAGGTATGGTGAATTCTCTGTTGATCATAGATTTCAGAGCTGCCAGTTTATGATTATCAGGACTGAAGGAATCATATGGTATTATGGCTTCTGAGTTTGTGTCTTTTCGGTAGATGTTGAAGTCGAATGTGTTTCTATCTCTACTTATGGTCAAATCTACAAAGTTAATCGCTTTGTTGCATTCAATTTCCAATGTAAATTTTATTTTGGGGTGAATTGAATTGAGGAAGTCAAGAAACATTTTTATTTGTCTATTTGTTTCGTTGAATTCTACTATAATATCATCAACATACCGGAACCAGAAAATGACGTGTTTTTTGATACATCATTTGTTTTTATGAATTCAATTTCAAGGTGATTCATGCATAGATCTGACAATAATGGGCTCAAAGGTGATCCCATCGGTAAACCTGAATTTTGAAAATATAATTTGGATTCGAATTCAAAGTAATTTTGGGATAGGCAAATTGAAAATAACTCCCGAATTTCTGAAATTAAGAGGGGGTTAACTTTATTTTTACGAAGTGACTCGCCAACTAGGGGTAAACATTCTTTTGCTGGAATGCTAGGGTACATATTTTCTACATCAAAAGATATTAATTTCATATTTTCTGTGCTGTTTATTTTAGATAATTTGTCAATTAAATCTTTGGAACTTTTTAAACTATATTCTGGTGAAAATTTCGATAGATGTTTGAATTTATTAGATAGAATTTTGATAGTTTACCTGTAGGTGTATTAATAAAGGAAACTACTGGTCTAACGGGATTGTCTTTTTGTGGAGTTTTATTAAACCATACATTTCTGGAG
The DNA here is from genome assembly GCA_030674115.1 of Micraspis discolor. Taxonomy (NCBI): domain Eukaryota; kingdom Metazoa; phylum Arthropoda; class Insecta; order Coleoptera; family Coccinellidae; genus Micraspis; species Micraspis discolor. Next base: position 24,959 of record JARTUT010001442.1, on the reverse strand, counting down.
GTCGTGGATTCATTGGAAGATGCTTGCTTATTTCCCATGGTGTAGAAAAAAGTAGATTGCAATCTTCTAGAGCTTCTTTTATTTGTTTGGAATATTTGTTAGTACGATCCTTTGGAATTTGACTTAAATCTAATGCACTCTCTTCATTTTGTTGTGGTAGTCTTCTTTGTGGAGACATACAATGCTGTTTCCTTTATCTGCTTTTGTGAATATAAGATTTTCTTCAGTGCTTTTTCGAACAATTTCTTTAATTATGTTTGTTGTGTGTATTTCACTGGCGGTTGTTTTTGTGGATGTTTTTTTAATGATCTCTGCTGTTTTGTATTTGTGTAATGAAGGGTTATCAATTACACTTGTGTTTTTTATGATGTTCATTTCTGTTTCTACACCCAGGATTTGTTTATTTGATTCAGAACATGTTGTGGGTGGTGAATATTTGAGACCTTTGTTCAGGGGTGTTAAAATTATAGAAAAAAAATATTTGAATGACTTCCACACTGCGTGAAATATTTTTATAAACTCTGAGACATAGGATTTGAGCCTCAAAGATTACTTTATTGCATAATATCATTTCATATATATTCTATCAGTAGCGTCCGTACTGCAGATAAAAAAATAATACGCCACTGGTTCTGCCGACATTGCAATAACTATTTCAATCCCTATTTGATTAGGAGCAAATTTGGTCTCATGACTTTTTGCTGTACGAGGCACCGTTTCCAGTTAAAAAATTAAAACACATTCTCATGCATGAAGAAATCGCCAAATTTTGATATTGCAATAAAAACATTACTACGGTTTTGTAGCAAATATTCAGTCTCGCTGTAGTACGGATGCCAAATACTTCAAGAAGCGTGACAGTTATTAATAGAAAACTTTTTTTTCTATAATTTCAACATCACGTATCTCGGAGAGGAAACATTTCTGGACATATGTTAATTTAACGAACTAGGGCTTACTTTTCATGTAGAATACGTGATTAAAACTTCTTGGTTACGATATGGACCTCCCTATACAGGGTGTAACTAAAGGAGTGTAAAATATTTAAGGAGGTGTTTCCTCATCGAAAAAGAGATAGGATCTTTCATATAGAGAAACTTCATTGGAGCATCCCTTGTTAACATACAGCCCCTCAAAGGGAGTACATAAAATTTATATAACAATTTTTTTCACAAGAACCAAAAAAGTTACAATAATGAAATTAACCTAACGTTTCCTACTAGCAAAAAAAAACTTCTCCAGTTATTTATTTGGTTTACCCCATGGTTGTAAGGGTGGGAAACGCAACCCCTAAAGTCTTTTTGTCTTGTTATTTGTTTACCATTTAAAAATTTATTTCCGATAGCCTGTTTCATTCTAAATAAAAAATGTCCCATGAGTTTTCTGCCCGAAATAAACCAGTTCGCAGCCAAAATTTATTTTATGAACATCTACAGAGATAGGTACATCGTCATAAATTCGAACTGGATTTATTGTTATTCTGTAGTCAGTACCTGCATTAAACGACTAAATGGTAAAAAACAATGTTCTAGTAGAACAATTTTCGAATTTCGAGCGGAAAATGATCTCAATCTATTGACTTCGACTTCATGATCAAGAATACCCAAATATTTTGGGAATGCTCTTCGGCTGGCCGTATATTCTCTTTCTCCGAAAGAAATGAGTCGATATTCCAAGCATTGAATAGATTACTATCGGAAATAGCCTGAGTGGAATCAAAGCCTCGAGAACCGGCAATCGTGAGTACAAAGACAACACGAAAGACGAAATATTCATTTCCAGAAAAATTCAAACATGTTCGATAGCTAAGGGTTTCCATAAACGTAACCCCAGAGACTCCATATGTTATAACAATATAAATGAATTATCCCATTACACGAAGCAAATCGACTGAAAAAGCGGTCCCATGGGCCCTTTTCTATTGAAGTGGCTATATTTCTGGGGGCGTTTTTGTGCCTTAACACTTCTCAACCTAATCATATCATTCGGAGTTGGCGTTATCTTTAATTCAAGGTTGTTATCAAGCGGTCAGAGAACTTGCTCTGGGATCTTGCAGAGATTCTGATAACACAGTCGCTACGCATGCCTTAAATAAAAGAACCTAAAGGAACAGCGGCTTATATACATTTGGCTTCAGAATTATTTGTTTCGTTGGAAGTCGTCTCAAGATGTTGTATTCGATCGCTTGCTTAATGGAACTAAAGATCTTATGATAAGCAATATTTCATCCATAAACCAGACATAATCATATTTTTAACTACATGCTTATTTTCATATGAATACTGAAAGCTCATTTAAATTTAGTTGAATTGAAATGTTCCTTTTCAAATGACTATCAGGTCGTGGTTGAATGACATTGTCAATAAACTGAATTCGTTCATCTCAAGTTAACCTTGATTGGTCGTTGTCATCTTAATTTATATTTTACCGGCAATTCATCTAAAATGGACAAAAGCGGGTCAACGGTTGTAACGTGACCATTAGCCACTACAATAATTGGCTTGAGACTCTTCTATTAATTTTCTCAAGGGAGGTTAAATTACACTGGTTAACAGTGGTTTTGGTGCCGAAGATTTTGGAGGTGATTTCATATGAATTTGATGCCCTGAATTCAAATATGCTATTAATTTTTGCCTGTCAGTTCGAATTTTTAAAATATGAACATTTTTGTGAATTATACATTACACTATTCTAAAAGAAAAACCATGGTTTAAAAAAACGAATTAGTGAAGGAATTTTTATTATATTACACAGATATTACAAATATTATTCATTATATACTATAGAAAACAGAAAAAGTCATCACTCAAACCAATTACTCACTAAACATTTCGAAACTTCTTTTTTATTATAAATTTCGTGACAGAGTTATTAGCGATATCGGTACAGTCATTTATATTGCATTATAAATACAGTATAATATGAATACAATATTTCATCTACAAGTGAATTACCTAATATCTTCTACAGAATTATATCTTAATATTGATAGATTTAATGAAACTTAATGTATTCAGACATTTAGTTGTCCTGATGTCAAGGGCTTCTTTCATCGTACTGCTGACATTGAAAGCTATTCTTTGTGCTTCATAAACTCGACAGTCCACTAGGATATGTTCAACTGTGATTATGGTGTCACATGTGTTACATTTTGGTGCTGTTTCCTTAGTTATCAAATGATGGTGGGTAGATATGCTGTGTCCGATTCTCAATCTTCTATGGTGAAATCTTTGATCTTGATCCTCATTAATGTCGCCTAAATTATCAGGAAAACGGTCTGAGTGGCTGTGTAAATAGTGCACCTTAATGCTCATGTTACACCCAAGTGATCTGAAATTATTCAGCATCTCATTGACTAATTCAACATAGTTTTCAGCTTTGTGTTTACCCAGAAAATTTTGTACAACTGAAACAAATGAATTCCAGGCATTTTGTTCAATCTCAATCATTGAATTTATGAAGTCAGGGTCTTCAATCAGCTGTCGTATTTGTGGGCCATCAAATATTTCTGCATAAATTTCTTCCTTACTCAGCTGAGGCATTTTTTTTCCCTATATATGCAAAGCATGATCCATTATTATCAAGAGCCCATACAAACTGCTTCATTAGACCCAGCATGATATGCAGGGATGGAAACATGATTTTCTCTCGCGGAACTAAAGGATCATTGATGATATTCTTTCCCTCAACATCCATGCTTTCTCTTCTAGGCCACTCTTTTCTAACCCAGTGTTTTGCCTCTGTTTTCCCAGAGGCACAAGAAACAAGGATACTTGGTGTGGCCACTTTGCTGTCCAAGGAGCAAGTTCACCTTTTTTAGGTCTGCACAAATCACCCATTGGTGTTCATGATACGAACCAAAGCTATTTTGTCATATTGCTTTGTCATTTTCGTTGTGTACAATTGGTATTGAGCCATATTTGTTCCCATTATGTAAAAGAACACATTTCAAACTTCGCTTTGAGCTGTCAATAAATAGGCGACAATCACCCGGAAAATATTCAGGAAGACCCATTTTTACCAGGAGTTCTCTAATAGTATGGCAAAATACAAGATTTTGTTCTTCAGAGAAAAAAGGTAGCAGATCTTTCTCCCTTGTGCGATAAAATCTAATTTTCGTTCCTGGTTCAAGTAAATTTTTTTCCTTCAACCTGAAAGCTTGTAATTCAGAAGCTTCTTTCGACAGGTTGAGATCTCTAGTGAAGTCATCTTGGTTGAAACATTGGGGAATTGATGATATCATTTCAAAATCACTGTCACCTTCAGTAGTGTCAGAATTCAGATCAGAGACATGTGTCCTCACAGAGTTCTGGTAGCTGCTGAAAAGTTGGAATGGGCACTTCTTCTGAGTGTCTTGCAGAGACTAAATCTGCATAAGTCCACTTGTTAAGGTTATTTCGATTGATTCCAGTAATATTTACTAGGCAGAAATAACAGTCATCGAAGTGATTTTTGGTTCTCTCCAAACCATTGGTACTCTGAATTTCAAACTTATCCTTTTCCCGGTAGTCCACTGTCGTAAATGTTGTGTACGAGTTTTATAGACAATATGTGATGCCCAGGTTTTATCCTGATCAACAAGCTTAACACTAAAATATCCAAGATAAGCCCTCTTTACAGTCACTAATAGTTTTTCTGTTTTCCAAGAATGTGTATTCTCCGCATATGTAGCAAAAAATATCAGGATGATGTACACAGCTTCTTCTACTTGAACTCATTTCTATTCAACAACAAAAATACAACAATTCACATTAACAATCTACTTTTCAACAACTCGTTACTAAAGAGAAATTTCATATGACGCTAAGTTCTATCTATCTGCACCCCGGGAATTCACAAACTATCCTCAACTCTCAACTGCAGTGGAAGTTCACTTCAGACTGGACAGCTTCATATATCGGATTTCTATGGAACTAACTGGATGACACTAAAAAGGATTAAATCCCACTTGTTAACAGATTGTCAACCAATCAGTTATATATCTCATATTGTTAGTATTCTATTCGTAATAAATGAATTAAAATATAATTATAATAAATATTATTATTTTGAATTCAATTTGTTACAAATGAAGACTGACAATAAGGAAAATATACAAGAATCTATCTCTTGTATAAATTTTACAACACTCATACTTGAAAGTATTAAATAGGAAAAAGCATTGATAGATAAGTGAATTTATCTTAAAATCTAGAGCTGATACAGAAAAACTGATATCATATTTAGATTCAGCAATAAAAATATAGTTAAAATCAGCTCAGAAATTCTAGGCACCAAAAAAAAATTTTTTTTTGTAGGCCTGTGTTATCCAAGCAACAAAATGGTTTTTGAAAAATACACTAAATAACCGATAAATAACTAATTAATTAGATAATGTAAGGAATTCCAATCTCTCCAGTTAATTACAGAATGAGATCTCCTATCTTAGCAATAGATATTGAGTCGACAGCTTCATCCTGAATTTCAAACAGATCAAGGCAGAGTTACTTGAGGTACAGCTTGGTAGAAAAATAATACAAAGTGTATGGTATCCAAACAAATTTCATGCAGCCCTCAAATGTAGATTAATTACAGACCAATCATCTATCTTCAGCCAAGTTGGTTGAGTTTAGTCCAATCAGGGGTTGTATGTGCTTTCCTTGAATATATAATTATGCTTTAATCCAGAGCTTGGATACCCCAGAGGTTGAATGTGTGGGGTTCTCGCCTGGGGCTTGGATATATATTTTGTCGGGGGTTGGAGTTACATTAAAATGAATAAGAGAAGAATAGAACAGTGAAAGGTGTGTCTAACAAGGCTCCTTCTCGGTCTTTTTTAGATAAATTGAACCGATGAAGAATCTGCTATGACCTAACTCTCAGGGGGTGTTAGTTTTAGGAAATTATTAACAAAAAAGGGGTGATTAAATTCTCTCTTGGAAACGTATCTACAAATTTTAAAAGGTTGACCCATAAACCCCTTATAGTTCTCACAATATCTCATAATTTGTCAAAATAAATGATTTTTCCAATGTAGGTACTGTATTACCAGCATTGGCTCTTATCGGCCAAATAATTATAAAAAAGAAATAATTATATCTTCAAGCGATTCACCAATCTCTTTATCTTCGTTTGTATCGGGTGAATGGTCTGGATTTAAATTCCACGATCTTGTCAACAAGAGAGAACAGATAATTAAAAGGTTGGATCTGACCTTGCAGAGAGTTCTCGGTGGTAGTACGCCCCTTCAGTTGTGTAGTGGTACGAACTCGGGTTCACTACGGCTGTCTAATTCTTTCGTCCAATTTTCTCGACCTATTTCTCCTCTATTCCTATTTTCCTCTATTCCATTCAGATTGTCAGGAATTCAAGCGACCTCCGGCAAGGATTATTCACGCCCTCGCCTCGTATCCAAACGACTTGAAGTACAAGCAAAAGAAAAAAGCCTTCTGCAAGATTGAGAATAATGAAATTCACGATATAAAACTGAAAGTAAACATAAAAAAAAAACTTACGAGATGCTGTGCGGCTTTGAAATGATCTGAAGACCTTAATACGTATTCAAATCCCTCTAAGGAAATAATTTTACCTGATGAAATTATTATATTTCGTACTATCGTTAACTTGGAAAACGAAATCCGATTTCTCGATAATTTTCCAAACATAAAATCTAAAATAATCTCTTCCAAGCGTCTTCGTCAATCGAATAATGGAAAAGAATCGTGCCAGCTGTGAAGAATTGCGATAAGAACACCGGACAAAAAATATTCGCTCGTCCACGGCATGTGTCCGCCATCTACCAACAACAACTAGTAAGAATTATGCTAAAATAATAAAATTTTTACTGAAAGTACCTATATGAAAGTACTATACAGAGGGCCATCATAATCATTTTTAAATTTTCATTTTCTTCATAAGAAAATCGAACCATCACAAATCTTGTACTATAAAAATAGAAAAAAAAAAAAAAAATTGGTTGCCTGTAAAGTCGGTATACGGGCGAAAGTTTTACGTGACAACGCAAGACATGAACCGGTGTGTATGCCTATCTCTCTCTCTCTCTCTCTGTCTCTCTCGCTCTTAGGCGAGCTGTCTCGAGTGGAAGGGACACGTGCCTTTCACTTTTTATGTCTGTCTCTCTCGCTCTTAGGCGGGCTAACCATGCCCGAGTGGAAGGGACGCGTGCCTCTCACTCGCTCTCATTGTGAGCGCATAACGTGAGCGGGGAGCGTAACGCAGTTTCTTGAAGTGTCACCCGGCAAACCAATTTACAAGACGTTGTCACGTCAAAATTTGGAAAGCACTGACGTGAGGTCAGATTGCTTTGGCGCTCTTGTTGAGCTACTTGCGAGTAAATATTCAAACCTTAACAATTCTATAAGCTCTCTGATCGGGTGAACAATAGTCTTTTTCCGTACTATGGGACAATGTGATGCAAATATGAAAGCATAATGAATAAACAAACCTTTATCTCAATTTGAAAATATTATAACTACTCATTATTTTCACCAAATTTTGTTCTATGCTTCTCCTAAAAACTTACGTCATTGCTTTTCTGAGTTTTGACAACGCCATCAAATTCTTTCTCTATGATAAAAAATTTTTTGATTAATATTACGTCTGTGCTTTTCTGAATTTTGACAACGTCATCGACATCGAATTCTACCTCTATGAATTCTATGAAAATTTTGATTGATATTACGCCAACTGACACTGATATCTAGGTCCGCAAGTTGTCAAACGAATATCGATCTGTGATGGCAATTCTTTCAATGACAAAGCTCGGACTGCATGACATTTCTATTTTTCTCTTGAGTAAATGAAAGAAATGATCATATCTTCAGAAGGGGGAAAGCTACGACAATGAAACTTGAGGATGAGTAAGATATCGGTAACCTCAATATATATACGGATTTTTATTTAAATCTAAATGAAGTCTTAGGAGATATTGGGTATTGAAAAATTTTTTTTTGGGAATTTTTTAAAAATTTTCTAGTGTGACGATTTCTGCGAAATTTTGCAAGCCGTTTCGTTTCAGTCTCCCTCAATAACATTCCAAGTATAAACTTGATCGGATGGATATTCTAGTAGTTTTTGAGGAAACAAAATTTCAGATGCTCATAACTACTGAACCATCCGTCGGGTTTGGCCCAATAACAAACTTGACCGAGATATTTGGACAATTAACCTATTCTGAAAATATGAAAACTCTAGCTGATTCCTTTTGGATGCTAGAGAGGATACGGCCGGCCGGCCGGAGAGACTCAACTTTCGACACGAATTCTTCATCAGGGAGTCGAACCCAATCGATTGAGACCGTTTTCGGCTCGATATTCCAAAATTACAGACATTCGGGCAAAATGATAGGCACTCTGATCGGGTGAACAAGAGCGCCAAAAATAAAATAAAACACGTGCATTCAATGTCAAAAATGAAAAGTGCCCAAACTATCTTTTCTATCGTTTAAAACTTAAAAAACAAATTTATATTTCTCGCAATCTTTCGACGAACAAAAGTCACCTAAAGTGATGGATTGCGGTGATTTTAATAGGCAGATAAAATGGCTTCACCATTCCGACTCTGACAACTCAAGAAGGAGCCTCTGCAAAGTTTTAGAAATTCATCCTGTCAAATCTCAAGGTCACATTGGAGAAACACAGAATCGAGCAGAGAGTCCATTATGTTTCTCAGTAGATCATGCTCCTTAATCGCCACGTATTCGCGCAGGTCGAATATGCCAGTGGCGTAGGTCATTGATTTATATGAAAAAGGCAACAACGTTGCAAGGTATAGTACAGTAAGTCTTTGAGGTTGCCTTCTCAGTATTAAGTCTCCACTCACCTACGAACCTGATAATCTATCACTCGTAGAAGATTGCAATAAACTTTCATGTACCATGTTTATTACTAATTGAATTCAATAGTTTATTTATTCACTCTTTCAGGATATTACAGAAAACGTTCACAAGGCCTCTCAGCTATACATTAGCCGCAAACGGAATAGGAAAACCAACTTTTTTCTCCCCAACGTTCACTGAAGGTTTATGTTATGAAACGGATGGTCACAGATCATCTCACCGACATGGTTATCCTTCAAGACAACACGATATTTCCTGTCCACGGTATGTATTCCCTCCAGAACATCGCAGTAGGTCAAGGACCTCAGGAGGTTTGAAGAGTGTAACCTCAATGAATTCCAGTGGCCAAGATTCAGGGGTCGTTGAAACTCCTCAGTGTCAATGTGGCAACTTGAGCAGTCATTCCTCGGAAGAAAGCAGGTAAGTTGATTGAATGAGTTAAGATAGTTGTACAAGGTGTTCTAGGAGAGACGCGGATATCAGTTGCGTAGAAGTAGAAGAATTCTAGTATTGACAGATTGTGTTGATGACTCGTTTATTTTGTGAAAATCCATTATAAATGTGGAATAAAACATGTATTTCATCTAATTTTTACACACGAGTGGTTTTGCAAAACATCTTCAGGTGCTGAATACACACTGAAATAATTCCGTCCTTAAATCTATGTGATATTCAATACAGGGTGGCCATTTAAAAGCGAAACAGACAAAATTACAGAAGAAATAAGTTTTTTCGATAGAAATGCTCGGACAGGTCGATTTCTGTTTCGAGGGGGACTTAAGATGTAGGTTACGGACGCATAGCGCTAAAACCCTTGCTGCTACAACCCCTCCCCCAATTTTTGAATAGGGAAGATGGAATGAGTGATACCTCAATTCAAAAGTATTTTTATACTGATATCAGCACAAAAATTGTTTTTTCCTTTTATGCATTAGTTCTCAGAATATTCATTCGTTAGTTAATTTTATCACTTAAATTAATTTTTTGCGAATAATTGACATTTCGTGCTTCCGAAACATCAAAATTTCCGTACTGCAAGATAGTTCCTATATGTAATTTTCTTGTTGTTGGTACCTCAGTTAAGATTATCAGTTAAACCAGTTACTATTCAGGAATCGGTATTGAGAGCCTTCTCATTACGTAGGTTTTTTAATCTTATGAGGTTGCCATCCCTCCAAAAAATTGGTGTGTGCCTTTCCTTTATTTCCTGAAACGATCTCTTCACAAAGTAACTCAATATAATTTGTTTCCAGCTATGAAGACTCACTGCAATCAGTAGCAGCTCATAGAAGGGGTACGAGAAGCTCATCTATGAGGCACAGTAATCCAACTTTGAGTGAAAATCCACAAGCACAAGACCGACGTTCCAGAAATAGGTCCATCACTGAGGCGATAGTACGTTCCTCCGACCTTCACCGTCCCATGTCAATGACTCATCTATCTGGTTCACCCGCGTTCTTGGTTTCGGCTCCAACACCTGCTTTGAGGAAGTCTAATGAGAGGCTAGTGCTATATCCTGTCAACCAATGAATTTTTTGAATGAGTTCGCTTAGTATAAACTTTCTAAGTGGAGTTTCGAGTGAACATAAAAGTGATAGTTGATAGGATATGATTTCATGGCGTGCATTCTACTATGACTATGCGGAATCAATTAGGTTTCTTTCAAGGAAGAAACTGATTTCCCTTTAATTTGAACCTAGAAATGATGAGAAAGAAATTTTGTTACCAAAACGTACCTGAACAAGTTCAAACTTTCTTATCTGTTACGCCTGAAATAAGTTCGATTTTGATATTTTTGAGTTACCATTGAAATAATGTAAATATTTTGTATGAAGAATGTTTTTGTTTTTTGATTTTATCCTAAATTATATATTTTTTTATATTTTCTTCACTTAAATTCTTAATCCGGAAAGGCTTCTGCAATAGTTTTCTTAAATTTAATTTATTGATTCCTCATCAGATGCTCGAATTCATTTTTGTACATATTTTGAGCTTGTAATAAAAATTTGAGGAAAAATAGACTCATCATTTTATTTTGGCAGCTATCGTCCTGCCTTAATGTCTGTTATGTCAAAACAAAAAGATTGAGTTCAAACTTGTGCATTTCTGGCCGTATACTCTCTATCTTCTTAAGGAGATGAGCCGGAGTTTTCATATCTTGAGAAAAGTCAAAATATCTTGGTCAATTTTGTTATAAGGCCAATTTATTCGAATGGTTCAGCAGAATCTTAAATTTGATTTTCTCAATAACACCCAGAATAACTATCCCATCAAGTTTATGTACTGAAGGATATTCGAATGAGGTCAACTATATTTGTATAAACCTAAAGTTTTAGGTAGTTTTAGGTAGTATCGTCTGATTTATTTATTTATTTGAACAGGAACCTCTACAGGAAATCCCAATGACAGAGGTTCACAAAAATTAAATCATAAATTATACATTTGTATATGTGGCTCCACCAAATAGAGTGTCTATCAAACACAAAAGTACCCAGAAAAAAATGACAACAAATGAGATAAAATGAATCAATTCAAATTACTTATTCTGTATATATGCCATCACTGATCTTTTATAAACTTGTACACTCGTACCAAGTACATCAATTCTGCTCAAGTGCTAATTATGAAAACGCATCATTCGCAGAAAAAATTAATGATATCGCACATTTGTTCTGGCTTTAGGAACATAGAAGAGTGCCCTCCGACGATCAGGATACCGTGGAACATTTGAAGTCAGGTACTGTATCATAGGATAATTAAAATGACTAGTAAGTCAGTAGATCCATAGGCCCATAGATTTATAGACCAGTAGATCCATAAGCCAGGAGTTCAATAAGCCCATAGATCAATAAAGACCATAGATCAATATAGACCATAGATCAATGAAGCGCACAAAAACACGAAACACAGCAAAGAAACCCGTTGAAAGCAAAGAAACTCGAAAGAACGCGAAGAAACACGAATGAAAACGAAAGAACGCGAAAAAACACAAAAGAACGCGAGAAAACATGAAAAGACCCGAAGAAACACAAAAGAACGCAAAAAGCCCAAAGGAATACAAAAAACCCGAAGAAACGCAAAAAAACCCGCTGAGAGGGAAAAAACATGAAAGAACTGGAAGAAACGCGAATAAACACGACGAAACGTGAAAAAACACGAAGGAACGCGGAAAACCACGAAAAAACGCGAGATAACACGAAAGGAGCCGAAGAAACACGAGAGAACGCGAAGGAACACGAAAGAACGCGAAGAAATACGAAAGATCTCAAAAATCCCAAAGGAACCCGGAAAAAGCCTGTTGAAAGAGAAAAAACATGAAAGAACTGAAAGAAACAAGAAGATACGCGAAAAAACACGAAAGGGTCCGAAGAAACACGAAATATCGCAAAAAGCCCAAAGGAATAATAATAATAATAATAATAATAATAATGTTTATTCCTCAACAATTTACAGATTTCATAAATCAAACAGAATCAAAATACAAGAACAAACATGACTAATCACTGAAGCTAGAAGCTTGTGCGTGATTATATCCTATCAAATAAAATCCCATCAAACACATAAAAAATTCCACAAAAAGAAATGCATTCACCAATAAAACTCATATTAACGCTTACAGTTGTGTCCCCTCCAGTTAGTCCAATCCGGCTTAGTATGATATATTCTAATAGTGTTCATATATTTGTTGTCACGTAGATGGCGACAGATACATCCATTCTCCAATTCAGTCCACAACATCTGAGTAACACTGAACGAGATCGAATCTCAACACAAAAACCTCAAGTCAATGAGTTCATTAAAAAATTTTCTCTCTGTAGTTGTCACCCACATTTTGACATGATATTTGTACGTCTTGAATCTTTTTGTGATCTTCAAATTGTTCGGCAGCAAATTATATATCTTAGGTGCCAGAAATTCCACTGACCGCTGTCCGATAGTTTTCCCTCGACTTGGCACGCTCCTGGATTGCAAGTTTGCTCTAGTGTCGTATTGATGTAAAATTGGCTGCAATTTTATTTTACCCTTATGGATATTTGTCAACATTCGGTAACAGAATAATTGTCTTACATCAAAAATTGAGTTTTCCGAATGTAACAGGTCAGCAGAGTATCTTATATTTTTTTTGAAAATTATTCGCATAATCCACCTCTGCACAATATTTAAGTTGTGAAGATTACACTTAGCCACACCGCCCCAACCCAAGATCCCATAACCCAGCTGCGACTGTACAAGTGCAAAATACAATTTTTTCAGATTCTTCGTATTCAGGAATTCAGAAAGGTATCTAAACTTACTCAGTAAACCCCTCAATTTATTTTTTACATATTCGATGTGATGGTCCCATCGCAAATGTCTGTCAATCATTATACCCAAATACTTTGATCGATCTTTTTCCTGTATGCTCGTATTTCCATCAACAATAAGTGGTCCCATATCCGGCAAATGACTAGAATAAGAGGCAAAAGGAAGGTAATACGTTTTCTGCTCGTTCATTGTGAGCTTATTGAAACTAAACCAGTCACAAATTCCCTTGAAGTCTTGTTCCGCCATTGTCTTCAACTCCACCCATGTTTTCGCTTCATACAAGATCGCCACATCATCTGCGAAGCTGATGAGTTTACCCCTAGATTTAGATGTCATTAGACTGTTTATATAAATCGTGAACAAAAGCGGACCGAGTACCGACCCCTGGGGAACCCCGTAAGCGACGGTCGCCGACCTACTTCTTACTCCTTCTATTTCAACTTTTTGCTCACGGTTTGTCAAGTAATCTTTCAGTATATTATAAGCTGGTCCTCTTATACCATATGAATGGATTTTTTGTAGTAGACGTTTGAGGCAAACGGTATCAAAGGCCTTCGAGAGATCTACAAAAACGCACAGAACTGGGCTTTTTTTATCTAACGCCCTATATATGTCCGATGTTAACTGCAATATGGCATCCTCCGCACTGCGTCCCTCTCTAAATCCGAATTGTCGACCAGAGAGTATGCCGAATTTCTCCAAAAACCCGCAAAGTCTTTTTTTTATGAGTTTCTCAAAAATCTTGGAAAACACCGACAGCAGAGAGATTGGACGATAATTCTCTATTTTTTCTCTACTTCCGTTTTTGTATACAGGTTTGATGATCCCCATCTTAAGGCAATCTGGAAATCTGCCCTGTTCAAAACATCTATTTATTATACATGTTAATGGAATAGCAATTTGTTCACTCAACTGTTTAACTGTTTCAGATCTGATTAGATCCCATCCTGGCGATTTTTTTGTTTTCATCTCATTGATGACGTGTATCACTTCTTCCGCACACGTTGGTTCCAAGAATATAGTTTTCTCGATGTTATCAACATCATCCGAAAATTCTCTGGGTTTACTTATTTTCGTCGCATAAGCCTCTCCTAGTTTACTATAATGATCGTTGAAATGATTGACGATTTCAATTTTAGAGTTTACAATATTTTTATTAATCTCTATGGATGCAATTTTTGTTGTTTTTTCCTGTCTAGGACAAATATCATCGATAGCTTTCCATAAGCCACTGGAAGCATTCGGACTTTTTTCTATGATTTTATTCATATATTCATTCTTGGCTTTATTTATCATTTTTCTAAGATTGTTTTTGAGCATTCGGTATTTTCCCTTCAGCCTAGTATTTTCTGGGTCCGAGCAAAGTTGAACATAGACGTCATTTTTTTCTTTGGCTTTACTCAGTATTTCTTGCGTAATCCAGGCTTTTCTAACTTTTTCAGCTTTAAGCTTTATAGTTTTTGTATGTCTTCGTATATATCGTTTCAATATATATAGGCAATTATCCATCATGTCATTCGCATTTTTTAAATCGCATATACACGTCCAGTCTTCATTACTAATATCAGATTTCAAAGTGTTGTAATTAATAAACGTTTTATATTTACTCCGTTTAGGGTCATTCGGCAAAACTTTGCCACAGTTGTACTCAAAATAGATCGGAAAATGGTCAGTTATGTTATAGTCAAATACACAGGACCGAGAGTCATTTTGTTCACGGAGATTTTTCACAAAAATGTGGTCTAGGCACGTTTTACTGCTTGGTCTTGTTATTCTATTTATATACGATATGAAACCAAATGAATTCAATACATTTTTATAATCCTCTATTTCACTGACATTGTTCTTTAGCAAATCCATATTTATGTCTCCAATAATAATATGAAATTTATTGTTTCTTTTCAAATCCAAGTAGTTGTAGAGTTCTGTGTTAAAAACATTCCTATCAGTACTAGGTGATCTATAAATCGCCGTAAGGAGTAACTTCACATTATTTATGCTAATATGTAATTCTATAGCAGTGCTCAAAGCTATTTGAACACACCTATATTCACATTTAATATCAGATTTGCCGAAAACCATCACTCCGTCGTTTCTGTTCAATGATCCTTGGCTATAAAAATTGTCATAGCCTTTTATTGTGAAAGTATCATCAGTGACATTGAATGTCTCTGTCAAAACAATAATTTCGAATTTTTGAGTAAATTGACCTAGAAAAACCAGTAATTCATCAAAATTTTTACTTACACTACGGATATTCACATGAAGAACCCTGAGTTTAGAATCGCCACTATTTAAAAATTCTTCATCAAATCTCCTCAAATTATCAATTAATTGTCCTGCTATTAATTTATTGTCATAGTTTTCAATATATGGATCCATTTTCACTGTCACTATTTGAGCATTTAGTTCCTATTTTGGGACCGAAGGGATGGTTTTTTGTCTCTGGTCTGTGGAAGATTCGAAGATAGAACTTTTTCCTTTGTTCTGTACTTGGTTTCTTCGTCTCTCCTGCTTCTCTCGTCAATTTGATCTTTCTTCTCTTCGTTCTTGTTTGAAATAATCCTTTTACGTTGCTGCGGGGGTGCTGTTTCGTTAATTTCTAAATCTCTTCCAGATGATGTATGTACTTCACTTGTTCCCTTTCGTGTACTATCCAACTCAATTTTCAGAATGTCTTCCACAGTGTAAGCTATACCATTTCTGTACAATTTTTCTCCCCTTATATAGCAGTGATCCTGAGTGGAGCTTCGAATCTCCTTCAAATAGTTTCTAAGGATTTTGTTCTCTTCCTGTTGCGACTTTGTCAAATCTTGAAATATGCGAACCTTGGTACCCTTCAGTTTCTTGCAGTTTTGCAATATACTCAATTTTGAGAGTGTTGATGCAAATTCTACTTTAATTGGACTTTTTTCTGATCGTCCAAGCCTATATATATTATTGATATTATTCTTATCTATATCTGTACCTAATAGGGCATTCAAACCTTCACATAGTTCTTGCACTGATGTCTGATTTTCTGCCGCTGGTAATCCGAATATAACTATGTTATTTCTTCTTTCACTTCTTTCCAGGTGTTCTACTCGATGCCTAAGTTCCTCATTTTCACGTTCCAGCTTTTCAATCTTTTCATTCAGGATTGTCTCTATTTTCAGTTTAATATTGTCTTCACTTGCTTGTATGCTTTGCTGTAATTCCTTTTTGCTATTCAGAATTTCCTCCCTCAAATCTTCCATAATTTCCACAGCTCCGGCAGATGCGATATATCAACACCTGTCAAGTGGCACCGAATAGATACTTCAATTCACCTTTTTAGCTTATTTCTGCTGAGTGTTTTATTTATTTCTCACACTTCTTCACTCCGAATTGTGTTCCTCTAACCTATGAGATAAAATCAACGACACGAAAAACGACTTCCACAATTTTTAGTTGGAGTTAAACTTTTATCAGGGATATCATCCGACGAACAGTTCGATATTATCCGTGGTATTGTAAATTGACGGCATCCGATGATCACTTAGTGGATCGACATCATCGATTCATCGCGAGTGGACAATATCCGATGAACAGTCACCTGCATTTTATGTTTACACTTTTTCACTTTTTATTCACCTTATTTATTATAGGAATATTTCCTGCTAAGAGGTGTATAACGTACTAAAACCTCATTCGAACCATGTAATAGCCTCTGAATCCTCAATTTCACAATTTCAAACCAACTGTAAACATTTGAACAAGACAACACAACGGACGATGCAATCGTTTCATAGTAACAGCGTAGGTGCATGGTATCTCACACTTAATGGCTTTAGCGCCGAATCAATAATGGTAAAAACACATACCACCGAACTGGGTACGCGATAGGGAACGCCGGTAACGACGCGAGTTGGAACTACCATGATTCCGTAAAGTGACCATTCACTTTCTCACGCACCTCGTAGCTTTGTTCATCCAAGCGCACTGTCAATCTCTCCAGCACTTTACATATCTACGACTCGTTGGATGACGGCCGCACTGAGTACCTCCATTACACAATCGGCGGTTTTCGCTAGGTCGTCAATGGTTATGTTTGGTTGGGCGCCTTGCGCGGCGATACTGGCGCGAGCCAGTGAATTGATGTGTTTCATCCACAAAGCGCAAACGATCTAGTCGGCGGAGTTGTCTCTTGCCAACTGTTGCAGGTAGCTCAAGAAGTGGGATGGCTTCCGATTTCTACCCTTTCTAGAAGCTGTCGTGTTCTCTGAATCTGCTATATTCCTAGGCGTTGGAGAAGTTGCGCCTTCAGTGTTTCGTACGGATTTTTTTTTCTGAAGGTTGGTTGATGAGGTCGCGGACTCCTTTCGCATATCTAGAGTCAAGTGTTATGGCAATTTGACGAAAGTGACCACTCGACTCACTGGAACCATACTTCTGGATCATCTGGGGTCAATACGGGAATTTTGAGGAGGGAGAGTACTTCCGGTTTGGGTTCTTCAGCGCCTAGTTCTGGCATCTTCGTGGATAGGTATTTTTTTTCATGCAAATCTTCTCATACACATACTATCTCGACGTTTTTAGCTAAACGTCACTGTCAATCGTATACACTGCTCAACAATTGATAGGGATCACTTACTTTTTCTAAATTCATTTCTGAAATATTCGCTCCAAGATTATAAATTTAATCAGTTGATGATATGGTTCACTTGTGAAAAGAATGAAAAAATGGAAAGTTGAAGAGAAAAAATTACTTTATTAGGAACACTCAGAATTCTGTGTTTGAATAACATGAAAATTTTATGATGAAACCACAAGAAGGCTGAAGTTACGGTTAAGCTAGTACCTAGTTGATCCCCCACGAGCTCGTCTCAAGCATTTCACCCTACGAGGCATACTTTCAATCAAACGATTTATAAAATTTTGGGACAAATTCGTCCAAATATCCCGTAAAGCGTTAGAAAGGTCCTCCAGGTTATCGATCGGTTGTTCTAAAGTTGAAAATTATCTAGACATCTTAGACCAGACATGTTCGATGCAATTTATGTCTGGAGAGCAAGCTGGCCAGTCCATCCTATCAATAGCATAAGTTTCTAGCACTTCATTAACCAGACGACTACGGTGTGGACGGGCATTATCGTCAATTAAAATGAAATTCTCGCCCAAGGCAGCCGCAAACGGACAACTATGGGTTCAATAATCATATCGTGATATCTCTGGCTGGTCATTGTGGTGTTCTGCAGATTAACCAACTCTGTGCGTTGGTTCAAACAAATGCCTTCCCATACACATATAGAACCTCCGCCAAAAGCGGTTGTGGGTACCATAAACTGTTCTGCATACCTTTGACCTCTTTCCCTCCAAGCAAGAATACGTCCATCGGAGTTGACCAAACGAAATCTAGAGTCATCCGTAAATGAACATCGGCTCCAATCTTCAACTGTCCAATTGCGGTGCTCCTCAGCCCATTGCCGTCGATGAATCCGGTGTTCCCTGTTCAAACGGGGATGTTATACCCTTCTACGTGCTCTCAAACCACGAACATGTAGTCGTCGTCTTACAGTCTGGTTCGAAATTAGAACTCCTGTTTCAACTCTCAGTGATCTATTGAGCCGCGACGCCGGGTAAGTGGAATTTCTCCTAGCATTGAGGATCAAAAGACGATTTTGGGCAGTTGTTGTACTGCGCTGCCGACCTCCCCCATGAACATAAGCTACTGAGTCGTTTTGGATGAACCTATTCCAAGTCCGACTCACGATACTTTGCGAAACATTCAACCGCCGAGACACTTCTCTCGCTGGGACAAACCTTCCTGTATCCAACGTATGATTTGGTCCAGTTGCACAGGAGTCAAACATCTTCTCGGCATGACTGATAATCTGATATTGTTCTCATTTCTTCAATTATTGTCACCTTATGTGTTAGAACGAGAGAAAAAAACAGATTTAATAACAAATACCACATTGCTTTTCACTCACCTGTAACAGCCTACGGATAATAATCGATTTTGTGAACAAGAGCCGACGAAGTGAGGAAAAATGTGATATAATCAACTGAAAACATCCTAATTTTTCCTTAGAGAACATATAATGTACAGATATTCACGAGATAACTTGAAAAAAATACAGATGAAAAGAAGTGATCCCGAGCAATTGTTGATCAGTGTATTTATATGATGTCCTTCACGTCGGAGTCACCAATGCGCCGAATATATAATTCATATACTTAGGTAGATAGATTTGTATCATTGGTAAGTTACAAGCCGTATAGGTATATTTTTAGTTACAAGCCATTTTTGATATGTTGATTGGTATAACGAGAGAAACATATGGTCAAAAATATATTAAGATATTTCTCTAATGCAGCGATAACAGTGAATTCGAAATTTGGCGCCTAGTGCAAACCTGAGTGAGCGGTCCTAGACATCTGAAGTTCTAGAACAGGGTAGGATTCAGCACAAGTTGTCTGGAGAGTGTGATTTGAAATTCTTGGTCTATTAGAATGAATAACAGCTCGCTTGGGATATCAATAACATGTAATCATTGGGTTTAAACTCATTAGTTTGAAATCGATATTTAGGTGACGCATTGAAATGAATAATTGCCCCACCAAAACTTCATTTTCTCAAATAACTCGTTGACGGGATTTTGAATACTTACAAGAACAGATTATTATATAGTTAGTTATGGAGGGAAAACTTTCTCAACAATAATACTTTCATAAAAAATTTAAAGAGAAATATAGTAACGTCATTATCATCGAACAACATAGTGGGTAGCAACCGGTTTTCTTTTACAAATCTCCCAATATAATGGAGCTTAGTAAATATTGGCTTTTAATCCCGATTCTCTCAGTAATTATCAAAAAAATTAATTTTTACGGATAGCTGGTCAAATCGTTGGAGCTGATATAAAAACAAGATTATAACTATGAAATTTATCCCCTCTCAAGTAAATTCTTGATAGCACTATATCTGAAATTCCGGAAAGTTTGAAAACTCCCCTATTCCATTAACTAGATTCAAAATGTAGTGCAAGGAAAGATGTGAAACGTGATACAATAGCACATTCCAAAATTTCATTGTTCGTTCAAGAATATTCATTTCCAAATTTCAGTTAGCTGTAGGAACTTATGTCTACAGAAAAACAGGTTCTCGTTTGATAATTGACAAGACGAGTAAATTAGGAGTATCGGCTTCATACCATAATATTCAATTATATGAAACCTCCGTTATTAGGCAACCTGCAAAATTAACGCATCCAAACTCTTTCATTCAATTCGTTTTTGATAACATATATCACAATGTGAATACGTCGGATGGTCATGAAACATTTCACTGTTTGGGGGGTATTAGAGTCATTACACCAGAATAGGATGTTGAATATGAAGGAGGTTCCAAAAGGCTGATGGAAATGCCACCTGCTTCTTTTTTTGCTTCACATAAGAAGATATAATTGATACCATTCAGTTACACGAATCCTGATGAATTGAGGAGTCTAGAGTTCGTTGATAAATCAAAACTTCATATAAAAGTACAACCTGAAGTTCCAAAATCATATTTTGCGTATTTATGTGCGAAATCTCCCGAAATAGAAAATATTTCAACATGGCAGGGTTTTCATGAAATTTTATCACGAGACTTTACATATATGATGTCGCATGTTAATTGTCTCCCATTCATTAATGCACCACCATCCAGTTTAACCACATTACACACAGCTTTGCTCTATGTAGTGGAAGAAACGAAGAGAAATAAAGTAGAACAACTTTTGTAACATTCGATCAGCATCCTTATTTCAAAGCTAACTCTATCATTGTGCATCCTGAATTTAGGAATATTGCTGTGAGATTAGGAAGGTTCCATTTATTGATGTCATATATGGGCGCCATTGGCTTTATCATGGATGGGAGTGGTTTGAAAGATCTTTGGGCTACTTCATATGCTGCATAATCAGTGAAGAAAGTCTGAAAGGCTTTCAGCAGAGCTTTACGTGCTCACATATTAACTTTCACTGCTATAGAATTCATATTTTGAAAACAAGCAATACAACTCCGACTGATGTAATTGAGAAACAAGTGAAAATGATGTTCGAAAAATGGAAGGAAAATTCTCCTACTTTGGGCGATTGTAATATTGGCCCAATGATAGTATGTTCAACTTGGAAATTCGAGGAAACACTTCAATATTTGAAGATCGTGATTATTTTACTCCAGTTTGTCGAAGCAGAACGTATTGAGATTGAGATTTGCACTTAAGCAGTGTGATGAAAATGTTAGCAGTTAGTGCTCAATGGTACTTACAGGATATGGTGCATTTGGAAACAACGATGGATACATTAGAATTCGACAGGTTCACAAAAGAAGGATATTTCACTATTCTTAGGACATACAAAGCTTGGAGTGGTGTCTGGAGTGATATGTGTATAGAACAAACACTAAATAGATTTTTCGGTACTGATTTAAGGCATGGTAGAGAGTCACACCCAGTGTTGTTGCGCGTTATCTTCTGGGATGCCATCGGCATTTGACGTCATGGAATGTTTGGAGGAATAGGCTGATTTGAGAACAGCGAATAGTGAACAGCACGTGAATTTATCTGAAAGTCGTATGAAGAGAGATAAAGAAGACATAGAAAAAATTGTATTCTGGCTAAAATGCCATAATCCTTTTGAGAAAAGAGATTGCCTGATGTCTCTTTCTACAGGTGTTATTGGTAGCGACTATATTAACTGTCATATGGCATTTCAAGGACGCAAAGGAATGGAAGCAATCGTTGGAAAAAATTTGTGAAATATGACTTTGTCATCAAAATTTAAAGTTGAGAATTTATGCGATAGCCAGAATAAAATTCGTATTCCTGGAGGTACATCTTCTATAGACTCATCTGCATTGTTGCAGAGAATGGATCAAAGAAATAAAGAGGCAATTTTTTACGAATTGTCTCCATATCCACTATCTCCCTTCGACGAATATGGATTAATAAGAAAAACTGTTAACTCTCACCTCTATAAATTATTCTCAACGCATCTTCAATTACAATCCTTGCTTACTGGTATGATATATGTTAAAGATGGTGAATGGTTATTACACCAAGTTGTATGGCCTCACAGTAAGAGATTCGTAGATGTGTTAGAAATATATAAATAGTCCATATTGAAAAAATTGGAACAGAATTGTAAAATTGTATTTAGCGGTTATTGGGATGAAATCGTCGGAATAATATCGTATGAACGATTCCGTCGAAAAGAAAAAGTTGTTCCCTCTGATGTACAAATTGATGAAGACAAAATAGTAACAATGACACAAAAAAAATTGTCAAATATTGGGAATAAATATACATTTATCAAAATACTGTCCAATTTTCTACGAAAACATATTGTAGAAGTAAATGTAGCAGAAAAAGATGCCGACGTAGATATAGTAATGGCAGCCATCTCTCCAGAATCGGTTGCTGTGATTGGCAGTGACGTAGATCTCTAACACCAGATCACAGCGATAGATCACGGAAAAAATAGTGAGATATCTGTACAACACAAGTGGGGAAAATTTTAGCATCGGTGAACTGAGATATAAAATATTCACAACCCCAGTTTTAGGAACCAGGAAAACATCACCCCTAGTAATGCTTCCTCCAACAGAGTTAGCATTGATTGA
This sequence comes from Micraspis discolor, assembly GCA_030674115.1. Taxonomy (NCBI): domain Eukaryota; kingdom Metazoa; phylum Arthropoda; class Insecta; order Coleoptera; family Coccinellidae; genus Micraspis; species Micraspis discolor. Next base: position 2,191 of record JARTUT010001442.1, on the reverse strand, counting down.
ACAGACCAGACCAGTTTATTATCAAATTCAGGTTTGGCTAGGACGACCGTCGTTGAAACCTGAACATTGGGGTTGGCATAGATCACATTGTATGCTACTTCCTAAAATGATGACAAAAGTAGTAGCTCCACAGGAATTATTGAATAATGTGATCAAATTCATTCACACCCTAGTTTTATTAGTTTCAAAAATTTCAGAAATTCACGCTTATTCTTGTTTTTATTTATTCACATTTGTTTAAGGTATTCTGCAGCTGTAATGGAAAATGTGATACTTCTCGCTACAGTTGCAAAAAGCAGGACTGAAATGTACAAGGTTCTGCAAAATGTGTAACGGCATAACTTGTGAAAATGTCTCTGACCTGATAAACAGAATATAAATGAACTCTGATGTCGATGAAGACGAATGGGATCTAGATGACGGTGAGGGAGATGATATTGATGCATTTAATTGAAGAATTATTAGTAAAAATGAAAAACAGTTTTTCCTGATATTATTCAATGCAGAAACTTTAATTATTATTCATTAATGCCATGGCTCTTCAAATAATTACTACAGTTTTTTAATTAAACTCTTTTATCCCATTACTATGAATAAATTTCTTTCTTTCGAAGAATTACTATTACTATCACAAACATACCTACCTCCGTCTGAATTATTATTCGTATATCGTATGCATCTTGAGGAAATTCAGCTAGGAATTTGTTCATAATTGCGGCTGAAAACTATTTTAGTTTTTGAATTAATAAAATTTCAATTTCAATTTCGTCAAATTACAAAATTTCCTTTTTATAATTCATCCAATTATTGACTTTTCTATTTTTCATATTACTTCTAGCCTCCATTGAAGAATCTATATCGCCTTCGCTAGCACATCAGATTAGAAAACCGAACATCATTTTACCCAAACTGTCCGTTTCCAAACAACTCAACATTATATGACATGATACTAGGACTAAGTCCTAGTATCATGATTATATGATAGGGTTCCATGTAATAAAAGCAATACAATAACAAAACGAGTAGAGTCCAACTCTGGCGAATATCTTCCAGATGTTTGTTTCGGCCTTATCAGGTAGTCATTTCATCGAGCGCCAAATTTAAAATTCGTTGGTATTGCGCTACTAAAGAAATACGCTGTTTATCAGTATACAAATTCACTTTCGAGAACGCTAATTATATAATTTGGACTAGAATTTTCCGCTCTACAACTTTTGTTTAAAACATTTTCTTACTAAACCTTTTAATTCGCGAAAATATCAGAAAAACCGCATTTTCTCTATATTTTCAAGGATTTTTCAATGTTCCTGAAAATTTTAACACCTGCATTTTTGACCATATGCTTCTTTCATTATAACAATCAACATATCAAAAATGCAGCTCTTTCCGAGAAAAAGTGATTTCAGCCCTTCCTTTACTGGACTATTTCTAGCAATTAGGTATGACCGGAACGGCACGTCTGATAATGGGGATAACCCCCACAGATTTTTTTGCTTCGAACAACATCGAAGAAAAATTGTGAGTGGTCTCTCATTTCCGGAGTGTATCGAAAAACTCCTGATGAAAAGTTGGGGATTTTCAACAGACTAAAACCTACATTGATGTTTGTTGACGTTTTCTTTGAGGAACAAAATGTTTTCCGCCGAAAAGCACATATTGTGCAGAAACACCGGATTCGAAAAAATTTCTTACAAAATTATTTAACAAAATTCCACTTTCTCATTACCATCATTTTCGCTCAGTTTAAGAACATAGCCAGCTTCAATATTCTGTGGGCACTTGCCCTTGAATATCCATATTTCTGTGATGACTTTCTAACATTTCCACATTGTTTCCGTTCAACCATTAGTTAACCAATTACGGCGTACTTGATCGTTTTCATCTATAACCGTTCGAGTGCGAATATGTTTTTTGGATACCAAATGATTGATAAATCAGTGAAACATATTGTTACAATTTTTCTCAGCGAAATAGAAAAAAACAACACAAGTCTTTCTTTAAACTAATTTATATTCACACTTAACTGACAATTATCAATAATTTATATACACAATTTATCTACAGAATTTCACTAGGAACACCTGTTTATTCGTCGGCAAGTTCTATCCTATCCATGAATGAATCCATGAATCGGCTTCAGTCATTTATATCCGGCGCTGTTTTCTAGAAGTTACCAGAAAGATGCTTCACA
>JARTUT010000138.1:0-55968 GCA_030674115.1 Micraspis discolor | reverse complement strand
GCACCATGGTATGTGACCAATCAAACATTGCACGAAGATCTAAAAATACCTTATGTTATGGACGTCATAAAGGAAAAGAGTCAGAAACACCACGACAAACTACACGGACACATAAACGACCTTCTACAGCCATTGCTAGAACCACACACCACCCGAAGACTCAAAAGGAATTGGCCAGCAGACCTTAAGTAGGACAGAAGGGGTCTTTTCATTGGAGAAGACCCTATAAACCCGCTTCAGAGCCTCATGCTCTGCAGACATCTGATTAGCTCATAGAATTATTTTATTGTATTCTGATTGCTAATGAATAAATGAAATGAAAAAAAAACATTTATGAAAGTATTATCGTTGAGAAAGTTATCCTCCTATAACTAACTATACAATAATCTGTTCTAGTAAGTATTCAAAATCCCGTCAACGAGTTATTTGAGAAAATGAAATTTTGGTGGGGCAATTATTCATTTCAATGCGTCACTGAAATATCGATTTCAAACTAATGAGTTTAAACCCAATAATTACATGTTATTGATATCCCAAACGAGCTGTTATTCTTTCTAATAGACCGAGAATGTCAAATCACACTCTCCAGACACTTGTGCTGAATCCTACCCTGTTCTAGAACTTCAGATGTCTAGGACCGCTCGGTTTTGCACTAGGCGCAAATTTCGAATTCACTGTTATCGCCGCATTAGAGAAATATATCAATAATCAGTATACAAAATCACTTTCTAGAACGGTTGGAAAAATTACGATATAGTGGACTGTATTATTTTAAAAAGCCTGCGCTGGTTTACTTGCAAGTACACACAAAAACACTAGATAAATATATTTTAAACGTTATATATTTACATACCACATAACCCCAGTTAGGTTATGTTGCTTCAACAACTGACGACGAAAGAGAATTAAAACAACGGTTAGTTTCTGGGACGTCACAAAATTCAACCATAGAAGGTTAATTTAGAACACAGACAACAAAAAACTTATACCAAATTATACATAAATACACAAAATCATCATATTAACATTACAAAATCTCATAATAAGGAAGAGAGGAGTACAAAATATAAAACAAATAATAAATAATTATAGATAAGATAGATAGAGAACTGACGCTGACGCCATCTATTGGTGTTTCTCTCAACTATGAGATTTAAAGTTAACTGCAATTTCTCCATACCGCCCGACTTGACAGGCTACAGGGCTTCAACAGGATAAAAGTGATTTGAAATTGCGTTATAAAGTAATTAAACTTAAACTAAAATAATTATATAAACAAACATTGGATAAACAGTCAACATTTTACCATATTGGGTAATGGGCACAGTTTTACCACTGGGCGTTTGAAAACACCTTTTACAGTTTTAACACTCACTACACGAGTAACACCATCACTACCAGGATGAAGTTCAACAATTCTTCCAAGATCCCACTTTGCTGGAGGACAGTTGTCGTTTCTTATGATAACCATCGTTCCCACAACAACTGGACTGGAACCAGTAGTCCACTTTTTCTCTGTTGGAGGGAATTGAGATAGTCCCGCGACCAACGTTTCCAGAAACATTGATGGAGCTGCTGGAGCAACTGGAACCTGGAGAGTCGATTCAGTTGAACGGATGTGACGTCTGGATCTGGTACACTTCGATACAGCCGGCCAATGAGGAAATGAGCAGGGGTTAAGGGTGTTAAATCATTGGGATCGGAAGAGAGGGGATACAAAGGTCGGGAGTTTAAGACAGATTCTATTTGCGTCAACACAGTGCTAAATTCTTCAAAGGTTAAAATAGTTTCTCCAATTACTTTGTACAAATGAGTCTTAAAGGACTTTACATTAGCTTCCCAAATACCTCCAAAATGAGGTGAGCTAGGAGGAATAAAATGCCACTTTAGATTATTTTCATCAGCGAAATTCAAAATGGAAGATTCATCCTGTTGGAGGAATTGATATAATTCTTGCAGAGTGTTATTTGCACCGACAAAATTAGTTCCATTATCTGAAAACATATCAGATGGAACACCTCTTCGTGAAACAAATCTTCGTAAACAAGCAATGAAAGCGTCTGATGTCAAATCTGAAACCAACTCAAGATGCACTGCCTTAACACCTAAACATATGAACAAGCAAACATAAGCCTTTGATATTTTGCATCCTCTTGTTTTTCTGTCTTTTATTAAAAACGGACCCGCGTAATCTACACCAGTCGTTTGAAATGGGAAGGAGCGTGTTACTCTGCAATCAGGCAAATCACCCATGATGACTGATTGAGACTTCGGGGAAAATTTAAAACATTTAAGACAATTTCGGACTGTCTTTTTTGCCAGATTCATTCCATTTAGTGGCCAATAAGTTTGTCTAATATTATTTAGTAAGAGTTGTGGACCTGCATGTAACAATTTAATATGCTCTGACTTAAATATTAGTGCAGTCAGAGGATGTTTACCGTCTAATATAATAGGATGCTTAGCATCATAATTCAAGTTAGAAAAGCGTAATCTTCCACCAACTCTTATGAAACCCTTTTCATCTATAAATGCAGACAAACCTTTAAATCGAGTTTCTACACGCTTTCCTTCCTTATTCAACAAGAAGTTATATTCTTTCGCAAAAGTTTTTTGTTGACATAATTTTACCAAGCAATTCTGTGAATTTTGAAATTCGTCTATCGTTAATCGTCCTGATAATCTTTGTCCCTTTTTTAATAAATTAAAACAAAATCTACGACAAAAGGCAACTACTCTTATTAATTTGGTCAAACTGGAATACCTATTGAAAATATCGAAATCTTCAGTAGTTGAGTGGAAAATATATTGATCCTTGGATATTTTTAATTCGGGAATTTCTTTCAATGACGGAGTGAACTTGAACGGATAGTTGTCTTCATTGAAATCTTTTAACCAACTAGGACCGGACCACCAGAGTTCACTAGACTGTAACTCTGACGGAAATAAACCTCTAGATGCGATATCCGCAGGGTTTTCGCTAGATTGGACATAGTTCCACTTAAATTTGCAGGTGAGCTCTTGAATTTCAGCAATTCTAGTATTGACGAATTGTTGCAACTTGACGGGTTCTGTGTGAATCCAATGCAACACAATCTCAGAATCTGACCACAAATAGCATTCTGTCACTGTGGTCATGACTTCGGTGACACATTTCACTAATCGAGAGAGCATCAGAGCAGCAAGCAACTCCAACCTCGGCATAGTTAAAGGTTTCAGAGGGGAAACCTTTGTCTTGGAACAAAGAAGTGACACCTTTACCCTACCATTTTCATCAACTGATCTTAAATAGATTACTGCACCATAGGATCGAATGCTAGCGTCAGAGAATCCAAAAGCTCTACTTTTAAAGGATTCAATAACAATGAGAATCAGGGAACACGAAGACTTAATTTTGCCATATCTTGTTGAAAGGCTAACCACCTTTCTCTCAATTCATCAGGAATCTCTTCATCCCAATCCAATCGAAGAGTCCACAACTTCTGAATTAACCTCTTCGCAACAATAACAGTAGGTGACAATAAACCTAAAGGGTCAAAAACTTTGATATCTCCGACAAGACATGACGCTTAGTGCATTGAGTCGAGAAAATGGGTTCAGGAAATTGAAATGAGAGTTCATCACTCTCAGAGAACCATTGGATACCTAAGCATTTTGTGTCTTTATTACAGATGGTTAAAACATCTGACGATTGCAAATCTGGTCTAAAATCACTCAAGCAGTTTCGGTTATTAGATCTCCATTTTCGCAACTCAGAAGCACCCAGAATTTAAAATCTTTGAAATGTCGCCACAAACCTGAATAGCTTGGGATTCACAATTGAATCCGGCAATCAAATCATCCACATAAAAATCCTCCTGAATAACTTTAGAAGCAGCTGGATACTGATCTTGCGAATCGATTGCAAGCTGTTGAATGCACCTCATAGCTAAGTAAGGTGCACTTGTTAGACCGTACGTAACAGTGTTAAGATTATACACCTGAATATCATCCTGTTTGTCAAATCTCCAAACTATTCTTTGCAAAGGTCTATCATCTGGATGAACAAGTATTTGCCGATACATTTTGGCTATATCTGCAGAGACAACAATAGGAAATTTACGGAATTTAACTAACATTTTGAAAAGATTGCCAAGAATCGGAGGCCCAACATGTTGAAGATCATTCAATGAATAACCTGATGTAGTGGAAGATGACCCATTAAATACAACTCTGATTTTTGTTGTGAGACTATCCTCACGAAGAACAGGATGATGGGGTAGAAAGAATGATACCTTATCATGCGTTATGTCGCTCACTAAACTCATGTGTCCTAACTCTAAGTATTCTCTCATGAAATCATGGTACTGCTCCTTTAGGAGAGGAGTTTTCTCTAACCTCCTCTCTTGAGACAACAACCTTTTAATTGCGATTGCCTTTGAATCACCCAACTTACTAATGTCATCTCGAAAAGGAATCTTCACACAAATCTACCGTGTTCATTACGAGAGAAAGTTGATTTAAAACTTTCTTCACACGCAATATCTTCCTTAGAAGAAAATACCTCATTTTTATTATACAATTCTTCAACCACCCAAAACCGTTGCAATAATGAATTAATGTCATCATTCTCAGAAGTTGCAAATAAATTCAGGGTTTTAATGTTCGGAACATTGTTATTACTCAAACAACCGGAAACTGTGAAGCCAAAGACAGTATTTTGTAAAACCGGATATCCTTTTTCAATTTGATCTGCTGCGGTTCTAAGCAATCCCAAAAGTTGGACGATCCAATGATCATATCGATCTTTTTTGGTTGATAGAATTCCGGATCTGCTAACTGTACATTGTGGGAATATCTAAATTTGAAATGTTTAACGGTTCATTTGGAAGTCGGTCTGCTATTTTAGGTAAGACAAAACAATTCAAATTCATCGCGTAATTCCTAGTCAATGATTCCACCAAAACATTACATTGTCTATTCAAATGTGACACTGAATTTATTCCCGTTACACTTATATGTGCATCGGACAAAGGTAATTTCAATTTTGAAACTAAATCTTTAGTAACGAAGTTTGATTGGGATCCCGAATCCAAGAGAGCATGGCAGATATGTTTATTTCCATACTTGTCTGTGACATGAATTTTCACCGTTGACAATAAAACATACGAGTTTGTCAAACTTGTAAGGGCAACTCTTTCATTTTCTAAGTGCAATAATCTATTATGCTTTTCCTTGCAACTTGGACAAGCATTATGTCGACAATCGTTAGGTCTGTGTCCTCTACAAAGACAATTCTGACACAGACCTAATTCATTGACTTTTTCGACTCTCTCAGTGATACTAAATTTTAGAAAATTTGAGCAATTATAAATAGTGTGATTCCCATCACAGAAGAAACACTTAACTGACTTTGGTTTTAATTTATCAGTCTTACCCAAATAGCTTCTGACTTGCTTTCCCTTAAATTCCTTTTTAATTTTATCTTGGTCGACTTCATGATTTTGTTCTAATGATTCCAGCAAATCAGCTCTATTCTTCAAAAAGGTTGTGAATTCCTTAAGGGTGGGCAGGTCTAAATTGGCTTTCACCTTTTCCCATTCACATGCTGAAACTTTATCGAGTTTAGTAGTAATCAAATAAATTAATAAGGGATCCCAAGAATCCACATTCAAACCAAGATTGCTTAATGTTCTCAAATGTTTGAAGAGAGAATCTATGAGACTGCGTAGTGTCTTCGAACATTCTCTTTTCAAGGGACTCAAATTAAATAAGCATTTAATATGGTTATTGATCAATAACTTTTTATTGTCGAACCGATTACACAGTAAGTCCCACGCAATAGTATAATTTTCTGATGAAAATTCAAGGGACTCTATCATTCTTGAAGTGGCACTATTTAAACTGGCCTGCAAATAATGATACTTTTGTATCTCACTAATAGATTTATTTGAATGAACGAGAGAATGGAAAATATCTTTAAAACTCAACCATCCTTCATATGTTCCATTGAACTTAGGTAAGTCTATGACTGGTAATTGCACCCTTGACTCTACCTCAGACTTGACATCATTATTCGAAACATTTCTCTTATTTAAGATTAACATGATTTTGCTCTGACACCTATTCATATGGTCAAAAACTCTTCCCTCTCATTCATTTGTGTCTCAAATTGACAGTCCTCACAGGATTCTTCAATCTGTGATTGAACTTCATTAAAACTATCATCAATTAATGACAACTTTTCTTTGAAACCTCTAACAACAATTAAATCTTCTTCGCTCAAAGAAGATGAATCCATCCCGAATTTCCCAATGAAGGGTTCTAATTTTTTCGAAATGATTGTGAATCTACCTCTTAAACTGGCACGTTTTCTCATGAGTGTTCTATCCATAATTAACAAAATATGCTAAGTACTTACTTAATAATAATTAAATTTGTTGACTCAAATAGAATTGGCAGGTATAAAAGGATACTTTACAAATGGATTCCTGTGGCTCTTTCTTGATTTTCAACAAATGGCTTGTTCTCACACACGAGGACAGGTAACAGGAATTCTTCTGGAGACTTCAAACGTGATTTTTTTAGCACTTTCTTGGTTTCCAACACTCGGAGACAGAAAGGTCACTAGTTTTCTTTAACTTGAAAGGTGTACTTGCTTCCTCTGGCACTTTCTTGGTTTCCTATGATGTCTTCTTTAAAACAGGAACAGAAAAAGGTCACCAGTTTTTCTAGCACTTTCTTGGTTTCCAATACTCAAGAACAGAAAGGTCACTAGATTTCTAGCACTTTCTTGGTTTCCAATACTCGGAAACAGAAAGGTCACTAGATTTTACTTAAACCAGAATACGCCGAATCCGGCCCGAAGGACCATGGAAAAATTACGATATAGTGGACTGTATTATTTTAAAAAGCCTGCGCTGGTTTACTTGGATAGAAGAGAACTACATAATTTGGACTAACGAATTTTGGACTAGAATTTTCTGCTCTACAAATTTTGTTTAAAACTTTTCCTTACTAAACCTTCTAATTCGCGAAAATATCAGAAAAACCTCATTTTTTTCTCTATTTTCAAGAATTTTTCATTGTTCCTGAAAATTTTAACATCTGCATTTTTGACCTATTGTTTCTCGCTTTATAACAATCAACATATCAAAAATGCAGCTCTTTCCGAGAAAAAGTGGTTTCAGCCCTTCCTTTACTGGACTAGTAAGTCCACACCGAAAATACCACGGAGACACCGGCATGCGATAATGAGATCACCGCGTATGCGACGGGCAGCGAACGACGTCGAGAGCCTCGCCTCGTAGTTGGGACGAACCACACCATACGGCACTCTCGTAACCCGCCTCTAGAATTTCTCCAGGATATCGCAGTCACGGCACAACACCAAAATATAGCGAACGAATCTGTTAGACCCCTTAACTAGTCAATGAATGTTTCGGAATGTTTAGGATTTCAGTGCCACACTGTGGTGATGAGGGGAAGTTACTCCGAAACCGATCCACAGTTGCACTTTAGCTCGAAACATTGGAAAGATGATTCTTCCGAATAATTGTTCCATTTTAATAATTTACTTAGCGGGCACTTAACAACTTGAAATTAATGCCTTTCGTGTGTAGACAAACGTGTATGGGTACATCATGAATAAATTATTTTTCAATAAATTACTTTATCGTGAACCAACGATCGAAGAAAAAAGAATTTGTTAGATCCTCTATATTGATGGAATTCATTGAATATCTGAATATTATTTGCGTTGAATCTCTTATCTCTTATATAAAAATTGTTTCAATGCTTTCTGGCAACACAGAAAACTTGAAAATATCTCAAAAATGTACCTCATATAACCTAATTTTATTTACAAAATTTGAAATTTAACCTGATTAACTACTTACACATCTTCCAACAAGGTTGCGTAAAAACGTTAAGTAGAAATTAAATCTGATATCAAATTGTGGTTATTATTAACGAAGTGACACACCGAGAAGGGGTGAATTTACTGGAGAGCTAGGGTACGTATTTTCTACACAAAAAGATACTAATTTTATATTTTCGATGTTATCAACTCTGGATAATTTACCAATTAAGTCTGTGCAACTTTTTGAACTATATTTGAAAAATTGGATAGACTTCTGAATTTATTATAAAACACATGGATCAATAAATCCCGAGACTAACAATGAAAACAAAATTTTTTGTAAATTTTTTTTCATTCATCAACATAATCCCCTTCTAGGGTGATACAATCTTTCTAACTCTTTTCCAATTTTTCGATACCATGTTTATAAAAAAAAAATATCTTTCGATTCAAAATAAGCTTCAGTTTCAGCGATGGCCTCCTCATTTGAGACAAATCTTTCTCCCTGGAGCATTTTAGAGCCAGTAGTCACTGGATGCTAAATCTGGCGATTATGGGGGATGGGGAAGCAGATCAATGCCCAATTCGTTCAATTTTGACATTGTTTTCATCGACTTGTGACAGGATTTTTTTCTCTGCATATGCGGTCGTTTTTTTTCTACCTTCAGACGCACCAGCAACTCAATATAATAATCACTGTCGATCGATTTACCTTTTGAGGTAGCCAATGAAAATCACGCCATGCGTATCCCAAAAAACTGACGTCATGACTTTGCCAGCTTACTGCTGCGTTTTCGGGCGCTTCGGACGGCTTTCGCCAGCCGTGCGCCACTCAGATGACAAGAAATCATTTTTGGGGCAAGTAAATAGCGATAAACAGCTTTCTGAATTATCGACTCGTTGCTATTTTTGATCCATCTGAAGCAATCGCGGATTCCACTTGTAAAAACCTTTTTCATGCTCAATTTTTCATGAAGGATAGTAAATACACTTTCATATCTGTGCCATCTCAGCAATCTCAAAGATCTTCACTTTACGACCTTTCATTATAATTTCTGTCACTTTACAAACATTTTTCGGTGTAACGGCTTCCACAGGTCTACCCGAGCGTTCCCCGTCATTTGTGTCGGTACGGCCACGTTTAAACTCAGCAAACTACCGACAAATCGTTTCTTTTGATGGACAAGAGTCCGGGTAACATTTTTCAATCCATTGTTTCGCTTGCACAGTGTTTCTACCCATTAAAAAGCAATGTTTTATCAGAACACGAAACTCGGCTTTTTCCAATTTTTAAAGAAGTTACAAAACGGTTTTACTCCAACCTCTGTAACTCAGCTGTTTCTGGTCCGACTGACTTAAAATTTTGACATGTTTCAAGCAAAGATTAGTATTCTAGAAAGACGTGGTTACTGGTTTACTACGAGCGCCATCTCTGGGTTAGTCTCGGGACTTACTCATCCATGTAGTATATATATATATATATTTTTTTTTTAAGTAATTTATCCGAATCTCATTGGAAGATGTATTTCATAATATCACTTTCAACTCATTTTATGACATAATTATTTAAGAATTCGATGATGGAATCAACACAACAATCTGCAAACTCACCAGTGATGCAAACTTCTTCACCAGGTGCTGGATTGGCCAATATCCTTCCATCGATAATGGAAGAGTCGGTTGAATCCCCGTTCAGCAAAATACAATCTTCTTTTTGAACTGGAGCCATTATTTCCGGCAATTTTCAAAATGGGTAGGTACAAAACTGAAACAAAAATTTTGAAATATAGTGAGACTATTAATCCTTGCATCAAATATCCAAAAAAGGTTTCAGTTTACTAATCATTAGTAGAAATAAATGAACCCCACTTTTTTACCACTTGAATTGTTCAACTTCTGAAAGCTTGAATGTAATACTTAAATTTTTTAGCACAACGGTCTAGACATTATCCACAATCACATTTACTATATGACATAATTTTAGTGATGGTATCTCTGATCAACATGTTTGCATCGATTCAAATTTGAATAAACCTACAGTTCATCTTCATACAGGGTGGCCATTTGAAAACGAAACAGACGCGATTACCGACGAAATAAATGTTTTCGATAAAAATGCGTCCGTAACCTACATCTTAAGTTGTCTCCCTCGAAACAAAAATCGACCTGCCCGAGCATTTTTATCGAAAAAACTTATTTCGTCTGTAATCTCGTCTGTTTCGTTTTCAAATGGCCACCCTGTATGATGGATATTCATAATTTTTGAGTAAACGTCCAGTTCTTTGATTTTTTTTCACCTCGCTGACTTTGAAGGCTAATTCTAGCAGAAGGTGGCTGTTCAGTACCATTTTTGGCGCTCTTGTTCACCCGAACAGAGTGCCTATCATTTTGCCCGAATGCCTGTAATTTTGGAATATCGAGCCGAAAATGGTCTCAATCGATTGGGTTCGACTCCCTGATGAAGAATTCGTGGCGAAAGTCGAGTCTGTCCGACCGTATCCTCTCTAGCATCCAAAGGAAATCAGCTAGAGTTTTCATATTTTCAGAATAGGTTGATTGTCCAAATCTCTCGGTCAAGTTCGTTATTGGGCCAAATCCGTCGGATGGTTCAGTAGTTATGAGCATCTGGAATTTTGTTTCCTCAATAACTACTAGAATATCCATCCGATCAAACTGATACTTGAAATATTATTGAGGGAGGCTGCAACGAAAGAACTCGCAAAATTCCGCAGAAATCGTCAAGCTAGAAAATTTTTAAAAATTCCCAAAAAAAAATTTTTAATCCTCACCATCTCATAAGATATTTTTTGGATTTCAATAAAAATTCGTGAATATATTGAGGTAATTGATATCTTACTTATCCCTAAATTTCATTGTCGTAGCTCTTTTCCATCTAAAGATATAATCATTTTTTCAATTTACTCAAGATAAAAAAGAGAAATGACATACGTCCCGATGATTTTCTTTGAACGATGGTCGTCACAGATCGATATTCGATTGACAAATGCCGTTCTCATTAATCAGTGTCAGTTGGCGTAATATTAATCAAAATTTTTCATAACGGGAAATCACAGAGATAGAATTCAATCTCGGTGGCTGAAATAATATACGTTGTCAAAATTCAGAAAAGCACTGACATAAGTTTTTAGAAAAAGGGAATTATAGCATCGAACAAAACTTGGGGAAAATTATGAGTTGTTATTTTTAATTTGAGATATAGGTTTATTCATTCATTAGGCGTTCATATTTGCATCACATTGTCTCATAGTACGGGAAAAGACTATTGTTCACGTTATCAGGGTGCTTATAGATTTGTTATGGTTTGAATATTTACTCGCAAGTAGCTCAACAAGAGCGCCAAAGCAATCTGACCTCACGTCAGTGCTTTCTAAATTTTTTTAGAGATCTACAATCCATATGTTCCGAGCAGATGTCAGTAATAAAATAATTGTCAACATGATAGCTGATAAGAAAATCAGCGATCGTTAGACGGTTTTGATACCAGCAGGGGAAGAAGAAGAAAATAGTAGTAAATACTGACAGAGATCCACCTGCGATGCTACATACTCGTGTTTGAAAATAGGTGAAGGTCATGCTTTGTTCGAATATAAAACTTTCAATAACATTTTCGCACCAAGTTTGAATAGTTTTGAATCTATTTTTCATACAATAGCCTATTCACTGAGAAATTATGGAATTATTAAGCGATGACCTGTTTGCATCGTCAATTTTCAGTCAGGTGCGTGTGAACTCGGGGCTTGAACCTCTGGTGCTTCTCCCCCTATTTATGAGAGGAAACGAGTTTACTGGAAAGGTCTAGAGTAGATCGGAGCGCATAAGAAGCGCTCCCGAGGCGCCTTATTGTGTGACTGTGTCACGGTTTCAAAATTCCCGCTCTGGTTAGTGCCTGCAGACCGAACTGGTGGCGTTAGTTGCAGTAGTTTACCAGCTTATCTTGTGCGTTTCGATGATCGCTGTTGTCGGTGGTCTTAGTCTGTCATACTGTCATTCACTGTTATTCTGTGCCTGTGACGTAGGTTGTCAGTTACGTCGTTCTTTCCGCATTTTTGGTTGAAATCTCCTGGAATAATTAATCGCAATTTTGCGGATCTGAACAGGATTTTAACTGAAGCCCTGAGAGAAATCTTATCATGTTGGTTTGGTTTGTTCGTTGGTGAGATTTTTGCGCTTTAGCGGAGTGGCGTATTTGTTTGGAAGAACGACGTGAGATTGGTGAGTTAACCTATGTTTGTCACGAGGTATTTTAGATTTTTGTTCGTATTTTTAGCATCATTCTGCTTCGAATTAAAGAGGCCCAATTCAGTGAATACTGTTTAGTACATAACACCGACCTATCGAGAAGGTCGCTTAGATATAAGTAAAGAGCTATTTATAACGATTACCATCGAGGCTCTAAGTTTATACTGTGGGGGATATTACTGTTTGTTTAGTAAGAGATAAAGCATTAGATATAAGTATTCGGGTTGTGAAGTAAGAACTAGTTAGTGATCTACCTTCTGTAAGATATATCCTCGTTTGAGGGACCTTGTGTATTTCATTTGGGCTCATTATATTATTAAATAATTGCTCTATATTCTTTCTACCAGCCACTACCTCCCGCTTGTGTGATCGGGCTCGTTTGGCATCCTAAGAGTGCGTTCGTTATTTTCTCTCTTTTGCGACCCTGAGATCTTTAGTGTACTTTCCTCTTTTTTTTTCTTTGTATTATCATAGAAGAGAGTGGCGCCCCCTTTATAAGTAGTCTCAGCTCTAGAGCTAGCCGAGGAGGTACTTTGTGCACTCTCTGGAGCCGAGTGGGTTTGGTGACAACTGGAAAGAAGCTAAACTGATTGGAATCTAGGTTGATAACGTGTGAGTGCTGTTTCTGTTTACCAATAAATTTAAGCTTTGAGTGAACTTTAAGTTTGTTCTTTTTTTTAGTTGAGGTGGTGACTGGACGAAATTGAATTTTTTTAGTTTTAAGATTCATTTGAATTTTGTTGTGCGGTTTACATTGATATTGCGATGTGTTATACCTTGATCTTATTGTAAGGGTAACTCGGCAGGTATGGTTCTGAGAAACAACCCTAATAGACTTAAGAAAGATGAATTGCAATACGAGTTGCGTGTGCGGGGTTTTAAGTGTTCGGATACACAGACAGTTCGGGATCTGCGGACCTGTTTACGTCCTTTGTTGAGGGTTGAGAGGGGAAATAGGTCTTTTGAGTTGGATCCGGTATCGGAGTTTGATGCGTGTATTGTCGGGTATGATGAATTGTTGAGGTTGTTGAGTGGGCCTAATCCATGTCTTTAAGCAATGTTTACAAGATTTTGTTGTCTTGAATTTTTGATGTTGATTTTGTGTTGGTGAATTTCAAATTGTTTGTGTTTTTGTGTGCCGCGTTTGTTCCATGGGGAGCGATGGGTCTGATGATGGGGCCTCGGTTGCTTCCGCGCATCCACCATTTGCTCGCACTAGTACTCAAGCGAATTTGGGAAGCTTTCCTCATCATTCAGATTTACAGAAGTGGAATTTAACTTTCACGGGTGACAATATTTATATTTATTATTTATTTATATTACATACGTGGATTAGATGTTCGTTTGTAACTTTTGAAAATGCGTTTTATACTATTTTCTGTTCTAATTGTGATGAAGTTCTATATTCTAGTCAGAGCTGTGCTAAGCACCGAAAAAAAAGTGCTTCGAGCACTAAGCCTAAGCACTCGAAAAAAAAAAGCTTCTGAGTCTCGAGTTCTAAGCACCGCTTTCGACAGAAGGCTCCGGATTACCGAGCACTTTTGCAAAAGTAATTGAATATTTCGAGCACTAAGCACTAAGCACTTTAGTGGGAACTATTTTATGTAATGTTGTTTGATTGAAATGAGAACTCTTTAGCTTCATCAACATATCTAAAATTATGATTTTGAGACTGGGAAAAACTCAAAAGTCATTTTATTTGTTTTATGAAACGCATGCATTCAATTTACATTCTGGTACTAGTTAATCTTATTCGTCGATCTGAATCTGAATGGCTGTTCCTAATCAATGCATAAAGTTGAATTAATAATCGAGGACCAATTATTTTATAAGTGAGAACACATTACTGAAAGAATGTGGAAAGCACTGACGTGAGATCAGGAGCTTTTACGCGCTTGTTCTAAAGTCTTTTCTCAGACTTAAAAAAGAGTGCGATTCAAAATCAGCCAGCACAATGAGTGTGAAAGAATCAATAAACATATATCTTAAATGGAAGTTGAGTGAACTTACAGTTCAGAAAATTCTTCGATCTGGCATTCTTTCCACATTTCTATACCATATATAAGTTGTTGTAGTTGAGTGTCATCAATTATAACCGAATTTCAGATTCATAATTGCTGAGCTATCGGACAGGTCTGGCCCAATAACTAACTTGACTTATATTTGGGTAATACACTAATTCTATTAATATGGAATCTCTATCTCATCTCTTTCGGAAGATAGAGAATATTCAGCCAAACATTTTCAAATTGTACCACCGTTTCTTCATCACAAGTCAAATCCAACCGATGGCGATCATTTTCAGCTCGATATTCAGAAATTACAGACATTTGTGAAAAAATAGTCCTCTTGTCGCAAAATTCATAATGACATTTCCATTCAAAATATGACAACTGCACACACCAGTATTTTAGACATGTTTGTCATAAAAATGAACCCACAGAATTAGTTTCATTTTCGGCTCAATATTCACTCATTATGACAACTTGTCATAAATCTAAAACCACCCTCATAGAGATTTATAGTTGATGTGATGTGAATTCATAGATAGAAATATAATCTGTGACTTCATTTTCAGAAAAACTCTTATATCTTCTGGAGATTGTGCGCTATGATGATGAAATTTTAAAATATTTTAGGTACCTATACCCTGCATAAATGCCCCAAATTGTTGTGATCTGACGAATAACTTATGAGATATCGTGTATTGAAAAAAAACATTTTGGGAATTTTTAAAAAATTTTCTCTCGTGACGATTTTCTCGAAATTTGACACACTCCTTCCTTTTAACGCTATCTAGACATTCTCTCAGTTACGAATTGATAGGATGAATATTCAAGAAATTAATGTTATTAACTGCTAAACTATTCGATGGATTTGGCCCAATAACGAACTTGACCGAGATATTTGGACACTCGACCTATTCTGAAAAAATGAAAACTCTAGGTCCCTTCCTTCGGAAGATAGAGAGTATACGGCCGGAGGGCCGGCGGACCGGACATACTCAATTTTGACCTCGAATTCTTCATCAGGAAGTCAAACTCAATCGATTGAGTCCATTTTCGGCCCGATATTCGAAAATTGCAGACCTTTGAGCAAAACGATAGCACGCTGTTCCACTTGGAATAAGCGCGCCAAAAGGTACTGAAAAAAATTAGGTGTATATATTTATATTTTCCTTA
The DNA here is from genome assembly GCA_030674115.1 of Micraspis discolor. Taxonomy (NCBI): domain Eukaryota; kingdom Metazoa; phylum Arthropoda; class Insecta; order Coleoptera; family Coccinellidae; genus Micraspis; species Micraspis discolor. Next base: position 40,686 of record JARTUT010000138.1, on the reverse strand, counting down.
TCAAGCATAGACAGGGCGATTCACGGGGATGGCCTATTTGGTAGTCGTTTTTGGAAAAGGGATCAGGTTAAAATTTGCATGTTTAGTATTGACACAATGATTCTTTTCGCGCACTTATTCCAAGTGGACCAGCATGCTATGGTTTAGCCAAAACGCTTGTAATTTTTGAAAATGGTCTCAATTGAGGATTGGGTTCGACTTCCTGTTAAAGCCGTGCTCAAACTTGAGTACTCTGCCCGCCGGCCAGCCGTTTACTCTCTATCTTCCGAAGGAGATGACCTTGAGTTTTCATATTTACACAATATGTTGATTGTCAAAATATCTCAATTATCTCGATCAAGTTCGTAATTGGGCCAAATCCGTCGGATAGTTCAGCAGTTATGAGCATCTGGAATTTGGTTTTCGCAATAATTTCTAGAATATCCATTCGATCAATTTTGAACTCTTAAAATGTTTCGATAACGTTAAAATGGCCTTCATAACCATAAAGTCAAATCAATGGTGACTGAAGAAATACTGAATATTAATTCAAAACGATCATATTATCTTTGCGCACATAAAAATCAAATACCGTACTTGCTCATATTGACCCTACTTCAAGAATTCGGAAAGGCTTAGTGCTTAGCGGATTACTGAGCACTAAGATTTTCGCGAGAGTGCTCCGAAAAACAAGCACTAAGCACTAGCCTTTGAAAAGTGCTCGCGAGCACAGTGCTCTGAAGCACTAAAGTGCTCAGAGTGCTTTCACGAGCACTAAGCACAATGCTTTGGCACAGCTCTGATTCTAGTGTTGTTTTACTTTTTTGAAATTCTCTTTCGATGTGTCTGATAGTCAGACGAAGAATAGATAAATTTTTTTTTCTGAATCCAAGAGATATCCCGATACCTGTCTTGAGGAGGGCACCTAATCTTGGTGGCTCTGAGTTGTCGGTTGGGTGAAATATTTGTTGGTCACGTTGTGGTTCGAGTTTATTGTGCTTTTGTGCCCCGGTGACGGTGGGGATATTTTTTTTTTTTGGGACCGTCATATGCTCGGGATACTGACCGTCTAACATCTGACGTGTCCAATTCAGTGAGTAGATGTCGTTCGTGCCTTGCCCTTTTTGTGTTCTTGTGCCCCGGTGACGGTGGGGATATTTTTGGGACCGTCAAATGCTCGGGAACATGGCTGTCGAACATCCGACGTGCTTAGTTTGTTTTTGTTTTGCTTCAGTCATACTTTACCTTGCCTTTACTGAAGGTCTTGCGCCCCGGTGACGGTGGGGATATTTTTGGGACCGTCAAATGCTCGGGAACATGGCTGTCGAACATCCGACGTGCTTAGTTTGTTTTTGTTTTGCTTCAGTCATACTTTACCTAGCCTTTACTGAAGGTCTTGTGCCCCGGTGACGGTGGGGATATTTTTTTTTTTTGGGACCGTGAAATGCTCGGGAACATGGCTGTCGAACATCCGACGTGCCTAGTTTGTTTTGTTTTGTTTCAGTCATACTTTACCTCAACTTTACTGAAGGTCTTGTGCCCCGGTGACGGTGGGGATATTTTTTTTGGGACCGTCATATGCTCGGGATACTGACCGTCTAACATCTGACGTGTCGATTGATTGCTTTTGTTTTTTTATCGTAGGTTTTGGAATTCCCGATTGTGACTTATTGCGTTTGCCTGGAGGGCGTGTTTCCTGATTGTTCAGATTTTCCTTTTTTTGTTTTCCTAACTTGACCGTTGTCTTCGATTCGGATCCCGGTCAAGTTTTATTTTTGTTTTCGAAATCCGATATCTTTGCTCTTTCGGTTGTTGTTTTTGTTTTGGTTGAATCGGTTTTTTTGCTCCTTTGTTTTTTTCTTGAGGATTTTCCGTTGAGTCGGTTTCATTGCTTCCTTTTGTTGGAGATTTTCGTTGTGCTTAGCTGGACAAGCCGGTACCCAGATGCCCTCAGCGACTGGGTATCTTTCACTTTTGTTTTGCCTTTCGGGGGCGTTGATGATTTACGTGGTGGATACGTGGTATGGGTTTTCTTGTGTGAGTCGTCGGCGAACTGAGTTCACCTCCTGCGGAGGAAAAGGGGGAGTGTCACGGTTTCAAAATTACCGCTCTGGTTAGTGCCTGCAGACCGAACTGGTGGCGTTCGTCGCAGTAGTTTACCAGCTTATCTTGTGCGTTTCGATGATCGCTGTTGTCGGTGGTCTTAGTCTGTCATACTGTCATTCACTGTTATTCTGTGCCTGTGACGTAGGTTGTCAGTTACGTCGTTCTTTCCGCATTTTTGGTTGAAATCTCCTGGAATAATTAATCGCAATTTTGCGGATCTGAACAGGATTTTAACTGAAGCCCTGAGAGAAATCTTATCATGTTGGTTTGGTTTGTTCGTTGGTGAGATTTTTGCGCTTTAGCGGAGTGGCGTATTTGTTTGGAAAAGATGACGTGAGATTGCATCATTCTGCTTCGAATTGGGAATTATTGTACCGTTGCGAGGTACCGCAGATTCTGAACTGTCTTTGAAGTCTTCGAGCTGTTTGTCTAGGCTGATTTTGAATTACCGTCGAACTGCTGTGGAAGCTGTCTTTGGGGACCTCCACCAGATTTCGCCATCTAAGACACCACACCTGTCGTCTACCCAGGGGGCATTATTGTGAGAAATTGACCTACGTTGGCCCAGGAATATATTCGAGCCCAGTTTCCATCTACGAGACTGTAAGAAACTATATCCTTTAGTACTTCAGTCAAACCACGACCTAGACTGTTATAGAAGGTTAGTCTGTAGAATTTAGTTAAGATTGATTAGTATCAAAGAGGCCCAATTCAGTGAATACTGTTTAGTACATAACACCGACCTATCGAGAAGGTCGCTTAGATATAAGTAAAGAGCTATTTATAACGATTACCATCGAGGCTCTAAGTATATACTGTGGGGGATATTACTGTTTGTTTAGTAAGAGATAAAGCATTAGATATAAGTATTCGGGTTGTGAAGTAAGAACTAGTTAGTGATCTACCTTCTGTAAGATATATCCTCGTTTGAGGGACCTTGTGTATTTCATTTGGGCTCATTATATTATTAAATAATTGCTCTATATTCTTTCTACCAGCCACTACCTCCCGCTTGTGTGATCGGGCTCGTTTGGCATCCTAAGAGTGCGTTCGTTATTTTCTCTCTTTTGCGACCCTGAGATCTTTAGTGTACTTTCCTCTTTTTTTTCTTTGTATTATCATAAAAGAGAGTGGCGCCCCCTTTATAAGTAGTCTCAGCTCTAGAGCTAGCCGAGGAGGTACTTTGTGCACTCTCTGGAGCCGAGTGGGTTTGGTGACAACTGGAAAGAAGCTAAACTGATTGGAATCTAGGTTGCGATAAAGATCTAATTCACCGCAGTGCTGTTTCTGTTTACCAATAGTGATGGAGCTTCTCGAGGAATATCCCTGGATATAAGCAGTCGAGTGCTTTGAAAAGGTCTAAGAATATAGCAAGTTTTCAAAAAGTTTTCAAATGTTTATTGATGAAATCAGCTGGATCATCTCGAGCAACTGATGTTACCAATCTACGCACAGCATCTCTAGCATTAGTTTTTTTTTTTTACAACGGAGTACTGTTGCTCTGTTTAAGTTGAACACCCAGTACACGAACGTTGTAACGATTTTTTGTTACATCCCGTATTCCCTATTGCCGTGCCGCCAATGCTTCACAGAAGAATGAAACTCGATTGAGGGAGGAGGTCATTTTTAATTTCCATTTATATACGATTTCGAAGGTCACTTAGATTTGAGAGAAGACGTTGTGAAGAGGTGACAAGAAGTGAGTTTGTGGTTTCTGGTGAATGATTTTACTTAATTAATCCATTCAATTAAATTTATCTTTTCCTTTTTCAGGAATTTCATTTAACGAATTTCTTTATTTAAACCTTGCTCACATTCAGAGAAATCGCAATTTTATTTACATTTATTTTTTCTTTCATTTCTTCAGTTGCCAGAGAGTACATGCTCAATTTTTGACGTGACAACGTCTTATAAATTGGTTTGCCGGGTGACACTTCAAGAAACTGCGTTACGCTCCGCTCACGTTATGCGCTCACAATGAGAGCGAGTGAGAGGCACGCGTCTCTTCCACTCGGGCATGGTTAGCCCGCCTAAGAGCGAGAGAGACAGACATAAAAAGTGAAAGGCACGCGTCCCTTCCACTCGAGCACAGTTAGCCCGCCTAAGAGCGAGAGAGACAGAGCGAGAGAGAGAGAGAGAGAGAGAGATAGGCATACACACCGGTTCATGTCTTGCGTTGTCACGTAAAACTTTCGCCCGTATACCGACTTTACAGGCAACCAATTTTGATCCTCATTTTGATACTCATTTTGTGTGGTTCTTTCGGATCATTTATCTAAATTTCAATTCTAAACTTTATAATATTCATTATTAATTCAGAAGATATATTGAACTTAATTTTATTTCTCTTTCCGGAAAGTAGACTATAATATATGATTAAAAATATATTTAATTTTTGTTCTTGTTAATTACATTGCCTATATTTGTCATATCTCTTTCGAAATTATTTGGGCTGAGAATTTGTGAAACATTAATGGTTTTTATCATATTGCCAGAGGAGTTAGAACAGAATTTAAGTTGATAACCATTTTGACCTATACTAATTTTGATTTATTCTGCACTGCATGCTGGAGTATCAGTAGACATTGGAGGAAATCAACATCATCTTAGCAACTGACTCTTACGAAGATCAAAATATTTTTGGCTAGTATCCAGCCAACGAGCCTCCACCAATTTGAACAAGTCTCCACCAAACTGAACGAGCCTCCACCAAACTGAATTGAAGTATCGGGCCATCCAAAATATTTTGGTTATTATCTACCCAGTGAGCTTTTACAACACGCAATAGTCAAAATCTATGGTTCTTGGATTGAAATACCCGGAATAAACACAAGTGAGGCCTCAAAATTCCTGTTTCTAACTTGACATATCCAAATTCTGTCTGGAGTCCATTATCCTTTTATAAGGCCAAATTTGTATCTGTATATATTTTTTTATTATAAATCAGCCTTCAGCAATAATTGTTAACTGCATTTTTTTGTAAATTTCTAGTTTGATTAAATTTTAAAAATAATTTCCTTTATATTGAGTATAAGCAAGATTTCTCTCGGTTTACTTGTTAAACCTGGCGCCCAACAAAAGTTGAGTTCTGTGAAATTGATTTTTGAAACTCACCCCTCACCGTAACAATCTGTGCAGCCGATAGGCATACGTGCAACCATAGGTTACAACGTATACTAAACATTTGTGAAGTATATTCAAAGTTACAGTTGAAAAATTAAACGTGTAACGTGTAACCTTCTGAACACAAATTCAACCAAATCTTGACTTCACGTATAATGAACGTACGCAGTACACATGTCTCTCTTTATTTTGATGAAGGAACCTTCAACACACTTACACAAAACGCTTTCAATATTTATTTTATAAATTATTTCCGCAGATAGCTTTTTGATCGTTCTATTGGAAAGAATGAAGAAATATTAGCATTTTATGTGGAATAACTATTGGAGTTCGAAAGTTCAAATGACTAAAGAAAGACATTCGTTACTCAATTAGTATTTTACAATATCAATGGAAATTTGCAGGGCAGTTTCAATTTTATAACAGATCCGTAAATAAGGATTTCTTATGGTGTTCTTCATGAAATACAACATTTCAACCTATTTTCATAGAAAATATTCAACTTTGAATAGTCGTAGTGGTGGATCGATTTGGAAACCTCCGTTGCCACAATTCTAACCAACAAAAATATCGTACCTGCTTATACTCAATTCATTTTCTGGATCCTTCATTTAGAATTTAATATTCGTTCAGTGTATGAAACCGACTAATATTATTAGTTCATCGTCTCTGCTGACATAAATATCCTTCATATACAGGGTCTTTCACGAGGAACCTCACCCATATTTATACGGGAAACTACTGAACGTATTTTCATGACATTCAGAACTTATAAGTATTTCACGATGCTGATGAAATCTAAAATATTTTCAAAGCATGAGCACCTCCGGTTTTTCCGGAAATTACGTCAACTTCCGTTTTTCAGATTACAACACCATTTTTTCATTGCAGAAATAGATTCCTTAGAAAATTTCAAGTTATTTTGATGTAACATTTTTCAGTTTTGGTTGGAAAATTCTCTCTGAGCGGGAAAATTCGAAAAAAAAATTCGAAAATAGAGCTCCGCAGAAACATATATAACTTCGAGGTTTTTGGATGGAAAATTTTCATTTTTGGGATTTTTCAAGATGTAAGATTGATGTATCTACTTTGAAAATCGAAATCGCGATTCATGATACAGGGGATGAAAAAATCACTCTCAAAGTTAGGGATGACAAAATCGTGAAAAATCAATTTTTTCAAATCAGAACCCCATTTTTTTATGGCAGATATTGAATCTACGTTAAAAAATAACGTGTCTGTATGCATCACACCCTTGCCCTAAACTGGATATTTCCTGAGTTATTCACAAAAAACTGTTTTTCGTCTTGAATTTTCAGCTATTTCTTTTCCCTTCACGCCAAAAAGATGAAATTTTCAGGAACTGTTACTTAAACCATGTTTAAGATTTTACTACCCTTATATGGAAGAGAAAAAAGTTACAGGTTGTTCCTGAAAAGATGGCGAAATTGGATTCGAATTTGTATCGGAAACCTCTTTAGTTCAACTAATCGGCCATCGGTTTTCTCTCCAGTGATAAATATATAATTCCTTATGAACCATATGCAAAAACTTACCATGTTTTACATTTTTTTTTAATGATAGGTATCATTAATTACATCTGCCAAATTCCTCTTTATTCAGTAGCATTTTGTGTTTACTATTAATTTGGTGATAATTCGTATTAAGTTATAAAATCGATCACTATGCCTAATTTTACCAATGAAGATTAGTTAAATCTCATTCTACTTCATGGAGAATGTAATGAAGTTGTAGATAGAACGATTCGACTGTTCATTGAGAGGTTTCCTGACCGACCCAGACCAACGAGAGATACCATTAACAGAACCATGACAAACATGAGAAATGTCGGATCTTTCGTTAAGAAAAGTATACACAGAGAAAAAAGTGTTGTAGAAGATGAGAACAAACGAAAGTTCTTGCATATTTTCGTGTGAATCCTCAAAATTCTCTCAAAGATACCGAGATTGCTCTGGGATTATCTCAATCAAGTGTTTGGAGAATATTAAAAAAACATAAAATGCACCCATATAAATTCAATAGGGTACAACATTTGAAGGAAACTGATTTCGTCAGGAGAACAGAGTTTTGCGAAGTTATGATGATTCGATTTCAAGAGAATGAAAACTTTTTGGACTGTATAATTTGGCAGATGAATCTAAATTCACAAAGAATGGTTCTTTCAATAGGCAAAACAGTCATTATTGGGATGAAGAGAACAACCACCACTTCACACAATGGAACTTTCAAGAGACCTGGAGTTTCAATGTTTTTTGCGCCATCAAAAATAATGCAATTCTCGGTGTTCACATTTATGATGGGACTCTAACTGGTAAGATAGAACACTACACATGTTTGCATTATTTAAAGAATGTTCTTCCTTAGGAGATATATTTTCTGACTCAAATAATTGAGCCGCTAGTACAGAACCATTATGACTTATGGTATCAACAAGATGGCGCGCCTCCACACAATTCACTCAATGTGTCAAATATCCTATACAGGCTATTTGAAGATCGATGGTTGGCGAACAATGGTCCACATCTTTGGCCACTACGTTCTCCCGATTTAACTGCTTAAGACTATTAAACTTAAGACGAAATACAGTTTTTGGGGAATAACTCAGAAAATATACACTTTAGGGCAAGGGTGTGATGCATACACTCACATTATTTTTTAACGTAGATTCAATATCTGCCATAAAAAAGGGGGTGTCTAATTTGAAAAAATTAATTTTTTACGATATTGTCATCCCTAACTTTGAAAGCGATTTTTTCACCCCCTGTATCATGAATCGCGATTTCGATTTTTAAAGTGGATACATCAATCTTACATCTTGAAAAATCCCAAAAATGAAAATTTTTCATCCAAAATGCTTGAAGTTATTCTTGTTTCAGCGGAGCTCTATTTTCGATTTTTTTTTCGAATTTTCCCGCTCAGAGAGAATTTTCCAACCAAAACTGAAAATGTTACATCAAAATAACTTGAAATTTTCTAAGGAATCTATTTCTGCAGTAAAAAAATGGTGTTGTAATTTGAAAAACGGAAGTTGACGCCATTTCCTGAAAAACCGGAGGTGCTCATGCCTTGAAAATATTTTAGATTTCATCAGCATCGTGAAATACTTATAAGTGCTGAATTTCATGAAAATACGTTCAGTAGTTTCCCGCATAAATATGGGTGAGATTCCTCGTGAAAGACCCGTATAGGGTAAGTCTTTGACCATTGAGTTTATTTTAAGCATAGATTCTTGACGTCAAAAATTTTCTTTCTATAACATTCATAAAATAATTGCATTTTTTCCTATGATATTCAGACGACAATATTAATTGAAATGATCTCTTGTAGAAGGTTTTTGATAGCAGTCAATATTTTGGCATCAATAGATTTATTCAATTTCTTGTGGGTTTCTCACTATTACTGTACAGATTGGTTGGTTGCATGTAAAACCAATATCTCATGAACTAAAGGTCCCTATTTTGTACTTCCTAGAATCATTAGTCTTTTTGGCAGATAATATCATTCGTCATCATTTTTCCTAAATTGCGCCATGTTTGAGATATTTGACGTAGAATGGAATTAAATCGATATAATCATCTGATGAAACATGAGTGAGAGAATCATTTCTTAGAGGGAAAAATCATGTTTTTAAAAAAATCAGATTCAATAGTGGACGCTGTGGAAGGTATTTTTCATTCAAAGTAAACTGGACTGCAGAGGGGTATTTTCCCAATGTGAAAACTTAAAATGCTTATAACTTTTTAACGCAGCTAAAATGGAAAAACGGTTTGGGAAAAAAGTGTTTCATTTGACCTCAAGAACCTGTGGTTAAAATTAACGCAGTGGTCAAAGACTCACCCTGTATACAGGGTAACTGATGGCTTAAGGGATAACGACTAAGTGGAGATAGAGGACCTCAAAGTGAATGAGGATTGGGAGTTTAAATATGCAATAAAAATATTTTTTTATAGATATGAGGTGTTGCGAAATATTTTACTTTCACGAACAAGTTACGCAAAGTAAGACGTTTCAAAATGCCGATGAATTTTGAAAAGTGTCGAAATTAATGAAAATTCAAAAAAATCAACAGTTGGAAATGAAAATCATTCTTCTGAACATATTTATCGGCCCTCTTCAACAAAAGAAGTCCACGTTCCTGTGGAATTTGGAATGAGCATTCGATCGAATTTTTCCTCGATTAATTAACTGCTATTGTTTGTTTGGATTTTTTTTAGAAAATATTTTGCCTGGTTCATGTAAATGCATGATGAGGTACCTTCCTATTTGGCAAACAGAGTGACACAGTTTCCTGAGAGGTGAATTGGTTGGGGAGGTACAAGGAATCGATCTGCTAGATTACCTGATCAATCTCCTTTGGATTATTCATTGTGGGGTTATCATAAAAATATAGTCAATGAGTAAACCGTAACAACTCCGGAAGGTATAAAGAGTTGAATAACTGAGACATGTGAAGTAATTGAAACAAATATTCCTGTTAATAAGAAGGCTTTACTTTATTTGTTCAAGAGAGCCAATAAACGTGCTGAGGTGAATAGCTCCCATTCAGAATATTTTAGTCCGGTCAAGTTAGACCAAATAACAGAGGTGAGGTTACCAAAATTCACATAGAGCTGAAAATTGGTAGAGATGGTCAGGATATCATTAGAAAGAAAGGGTGAAAAGTCCACAGAAATCCCATTGTTGCTAAAAAAGTTAATCAAGTTCAAAGGTCGCAAAAATGGGTTTTTCGCTTTTTTCAGCCAACCGGTGAGTTTGATCATAAAAATAGTTTATACATAAATTGTAGATCGTGCAATTATCTACAAAAATTGTCTCAACACTTTTTTTCGCGAGAGTCACCGTTTCCGAGATATGAGCGAAGAAAGTTGTATGCTCCATAAAATGCACAAGTACGCCACGTTCATTCGTCACTGGTGCCGTAATGCGAGTTGAATTGTTCTTCTTTCGGTATATTTATGACCGTTTGCACCACTGAACAAGAGCTTCTTGCAAATTGTCATAACAAGTCTCGGTTCATTTCAATGTTGAAAGATGAATTGACGAATGAAGAAATACTTGTCAAGCAAGCTGATAATGATGCTGATGTCCTCTATATTGAAACAGCATTAGAACAGTTAAATTTGACAAGCCCAACTATGATTGTTGGTGAGGACGTTGATTTACTTAGTTTTATTGAATGCCCGAACTCCAGCTGACACAACAATTTATTTTTTAAAACCTGGAAAATCTCAACATCTGTCCGAAATATAATCATCCCAAAGTTTATCTGAATTTCCAATGTGCCAAAATCACATTTTGTTCTCCACGCTATAAGTGGCTGCAATACAACATCTGCATTTTACAGGAGAGGTGAAACGTCTGTTTTTAAAATGTCTGAGAAACAAGATTCACTTGATTGTGCCGAAGTTTTTAAAAATAATAAGTCTACTCCAAAAGACATAATTATTCATGGAATTCGCTTTTCTTGCCATGCACGGAGCTCCAAAAAAATTACCTGCATTGATAAGTTCCGTTACGTGTCCCTTGTCAAAAATACTCGTAATAAAAAGCGAGTGCAATTGGCTTCTCTTCCTCCAACCTCGGCTTCTGCACAACATCTTCTTCGGGTATATTATCAAGTTCAAGTGTGACTTGGTAATCAATTAGACCCAAAAGACTGGGGTTGGATGTTGATTGATAATGCATTAGAACCTGTCCAAACTTTACTTCCACCTGCACAGGAAAAACTCCTCAAGACCATTTTTTGCAATTGTAAAAAAGGATGTAATGCCAAATGTGGCTGCAAAAAAGTTGGGTTGTTTTGTTCCTTAGCCTGTACAAGTTTTCAAGGCCAGCTTTGTTCTGATGCTGAATCTCCATTAGAAGAGGACTCATTTCATATAAACGACGAGTCATCCGATCTTTCGCTTTTGGATGAGTTTATTTTCACTCAGCTCGAAGAAGAAGACGAAGAACAAGAAGAAACAGATGTAATAAATGATTATAATTCGGACCAATAATTTTATCACATTCTTTACAATTAACGACAATTTTTTTTATTATTTATTAGTACAGATCGGTTCGTGGAATAGGTCTACCGGGGAAACCACGTTAAAAAAAACGCGTTAAGTACCCTACCTCACAGGTGACGTGGAAACGTGTGCATTTTATGGAGCATACAACTTTCTTCGCTCATATCTCGGAAACGGCGACTCTCACGAAAAAAAGTATGGAGACAATTTTTGTAGATAATTGCACGATCTACAATTTATGTCTGAGCTATTTTTATGATAAAACTCACCGTTTGGCTGAAAAAAGCGAAAAACCTATTTTCGCGACCTTTGACCTTGAATAACTTTTTTAGCAACAATGGGATATTTGAGGACTTTTCACCCTTTTCTTTCTAATTGTATCCTGACCATCTCTACCAATTTTCAGCTGTATGCGAATTTTGGTAACCTGGTATGTTTACTTTGACCGGACTATTACTTTGTAATTAATTATTTTTATGAATCGAATATGCGACTGTCCCGTTTTTGTGTTTGAGTATCCATTTGTTTGATTCCACATAGAAGATATTGTATTTTATTTTTTTTTTCAATTGATTAAGTTATGAAAAAACATTTCAGTAAATTCATTTCTTTCATATTCCTTGAAAATAAATATTTTTTTCATTTCGTGGGTATGGAATATTTTTTTAAAAGACGTTGAGGCTGTCCATCAAGCAACGTTTGGCAACTTCATTTGATGCTTCTTCAAACTCTACAAACACACACAGATTATTATAACGAACATGGTTTTATAACTATTGGAATACCTCGGAAGTGGGAGACGTCTATCGAATTTAAATAAGAGTTTTTGAATTTTTGTTTGTTCGATGACAACTATCAATCAATATGACAAAAAAATGAACAATGCTGGAGAATAGAAACAAATTATTGTGAAATGATGAGCTTATTTCCACTTCTACAAGTATTCAAAAAATAATATTGTTGGAAATGAACTACATAAATATTATATTAAATAAATAGGACATGGTATATAAAAAATGTTATAAATGAAGTTTAGGTGTCTAAATCCTGTTTCGGGAAAATAAATTTAGTATGTTGTGGTAAATTGTACTCAAGCCCAAACAGTTAGTTTTCAGGTTGATATTGTCGGTTAATGGAATTTCTATCATCTTCCCTATATTACGTTTAAACCAATTATCACGTTTCAACTGAGATAATTACTAGAAAATTGATTTAGTATTTAGGAAGGCCGCTAGCTCTACGTTCGGTGAGGGTCGGGGTTAGATTTTAATTTATATATTTTCTTTATTTATTTGGGGCGCCACGTGATTTATAAAAAAACTTCCTAAAACTAGATAGACACTCAGAAAAAGTGAAAGAAAATCACGAAAATTAGGTAAATTTTCTATAATCATCCAAATAACAAATGTTAACTCAAATACGTAAGAGATCTTATAAATACGTAAGATTGAAAATAGAAGGAATTTTCCTATATAAAATATATCAAATCAAAGGAGCCCTTTATAACGTTATAAATGGTTTACAGCGTTCATAAATGTAATGGGATGTTCAACAAAATTTACCACATACGTTATTACTTGTTCAACTATATAGATATAACATAATTACACTTATCGAACAAATTGTGTTCGAATTAACAATAATTTTAAGGTATAGATTCGATTCAAACTAATTCAGATGGATGGTAATAATTTTCCGATACAATTATTATGGAAGGGCAGTGAGCAGCATCAAAATTTCAGTCATTAAAAACAATAAATGTGTAGATCTGACCTGAAGGTTTAGAAGGTAGATAATTTCAAACAGGACGACCATCAACTTGGATGTTGCCAAAATCACGAACTCCAGTACAACGCAAAAGGAAAGAATGAGGTTATTCCTGATCCTCAGGAACAGCTCTCGGAACGGTAGTAAAAAGAAAGAAGAAAAGAAGAAGAAGGCCTTATGATGAAATGCAGGCCTAATGTATGGTTTTCCACTAAGTATGGTTTAGATCCGACAGAATGTCGATAAAATTACAGGCAGGTACGGTAATAAAACAGTGTAATTTCCTTTTTCCAGAACTTAGATGATATCAACTTTGAAAACTTGATCCGTTAAAACGAAGATTCAAAAGGTAAGGTACACATATATCTCTTTCAATGTTGAAAAACCATTTCTGAATGACATACGAAAGAATAATATTCCGATGTCCCACACATATGTTAGCCCATCGCAGGCGCGAAAGAAAAAAAAGTTGAAGAATCGAACTAAAACCGCTATAATATTCCGCTTCTCGAGTCAAATGAGAAACATCCAGTGGCGTCGCACTGAAACTGAACCGGTCTTCCTATCCACGAGTTAGAACCGTGACAATCCCCTTCCCATCAAAGGAGGTAAACTTGCAAAGTTTACTGACGATCGCCTGAATTTTCGACACAACTCAAAAGTCGAAGACACGATACAAGAACTCCATGAGTCATCCATAGTCTAAACTAAAAAGAACCAATCTGAAAGAAAAAAAAATCAAATATTGTCCGCTCCATAGAAACAAGGCTTCAAGTCCTGCACATGCCAGATTCCTTTGGCAATTCCCTTCGCATCAACCAGTTCGTAAGTCCAAGCACCAGGTTTTGCTTTAACAATGTACGGACCCACATACTTAGGAGCTAATCTAGAACTGAACATTGCTGTCGCATCTGATTTGACCCTATTACGTAGCAGCACCCTATCACCTACTTGAAAATGAACGGATCGTCGACGCAAATTATATGTACGTCCGTTACGTCGTTGAGCCTTTGCAAGTCTTTCACGAATTCTGTCGAACAGTTCTTCATAACCCATTTTACGCAAAGTACTATCCTCTTCACTAGGAGGTATTGGATGATCGTAGTCTTTTCCGTTCACACAATACTCACGTCCAAAATTAACATAAAATGGACTGAATCCAGTAACCTCACTCTTAGCAGTACGGATAGCACAACCAAAAGATGCTAGATTATCTGCCCATTTCCTGTGATTATCTTTGAGATAGCAGCGAATCATGGTTTTAATTGTCTGATTCGTGCGCTCTGTAGGGTCTGCACAAGGATGATAGTATGGCGTGTAGGATAATTTACAACCATATTTGTCACACATTGAGGTAAATTCTTTGCTGCGCATTTGCGTTCCGTTGTCGCATATCAAGATCTGTGCAGCACCATATAGCAGGAATACATCTTCTTCAACAAACCTGGTCAAAGCTCGAGAACTTGCTGAGCGTAATGCAGATAAGAGTACATACTTGCTAAAGTAATCAGTTATTACTACTAAATATTTATATCCGCTGGAAGAGGTAGGCAAGGGTCCAATAAAGTCCACACATATAACTTGCCAAGGTCGTTTGGGAATATTTCGAGAACCCATTAACCCAGCAGGTGCCTTCAATTCTGGTTTACATGCTAAACAAGTAGTGCAGTTCCTCACGTAACGCGTAACATCCGTTTTCATCTTTGGCCAAAAATACTTATTCCGAAGACGCCAATACGTCTTGAAAATTCCGAGGTGACCAGAAGTCACGGTGTCATGGTGATCACGCAGAAGACTTTCGCGATACTCCTTAGGAACAACTATTTTCCAATAATCAGACTCGTTGGACAGATTCGGAATATCCACTGAAACATATTTCAAGAGAGAACCATTCTCATAACGCCATTTAGGAAATTTTTCAGGAAAAAGTTCTAAGTTTTCAATCATCCTGAGGTACCATGGATCTTTAGTTTTCCAAGATTCATAATTGAGTGATCTGTTCGCGAAATAGCGCTAACTTCTAGAGGTACTGACCTTGAAAGTAAATCCGGGACAATATGATCTTTTCCCTTACGATGTATGATCTCGAAATCATAAGGCATCAACCTAAGACTCCACCTAGCAAGTCTCCCCTGAGGATCTTTCAGTCTATTGAGCCATAACAAGCTATAATGATCGGTAATCACTCGAAAGCGAACACCCTCCAAATAGTGCCTCAATTTTTCAACGGACCATATCACAGCTAAACATTCTCTCTCAGTTGTAGAGTAGTTCCTCTCCTGCCGTGTTAGCGATCGGGAAAGATAAGCAATTACCCTTTCATTTTCACCAGAACCCTGCGAAAGAACAGCCCCAATGCCAAAAGCGGAGGCATCTGTTTGTAAGATAAACATCTCTTCAAAGTTTGGGCAGTTTAGAACAGGCGCTGTTGCTAGATATTCCTTCAACTGCTGAAATGAACTCTCACAATCGAGTGTCCACGACCACGAAATCCCTTTTTTGGTAAGGTTAGATAGAGGAGCCATGAGAGTTGCAAAATTCGGGACAAATCTCCGATACCACGATGCAGTTCCGATAAATCGTCTTACATCAGTTACACACTTCGGTCGAGGAATGCTCAGGATAGCCTCAACTTTTTCTGGATCTGGGCGCAAACCGTTGGCATCGACAATATAACCAAGATATTTCAGCTGGGCCATGCAAAACTGACACTTTTCTCGACCTACCACTAAGCCAGCTTCTCGTAAACGATCAAATACAAGTTCAAGGGTTCTCAAATGACTGTCAAAGTCTTGTGAAACCACGATTATATCGTCAAGATATACCATAACTGACGGTTGCAAATCAGGACCCAAAACATTGTCGATAATTCTCTGCCATGTTGCAGGAGAATTTGTCAAGCCAAATGGTAGTCGACGAAATTGATATAAACCGCGACCCGGTACAGTGAATGCCGTTAACTCTCGTGAACCTTGCGCTACAGGGACTTGGAAAAACGCAGATTTTATATCTAAAGCAGACAAATATTTAGCGTCACGTAGTCTGTCTTATATGGCGGAAACGTAAGGGATCGGGTAAGCATCCTTCTTAGTTACAGAATTGAGCTTTCGGTAGTCGACGCAGAATCTATACGAACCGTCTTTCTTTTTGACAAGACATACAGGAGAAGACCAGGAACTCTTAGAATGCTCAATTATACCCTCACGCAACATTGATTCAATGTGTTCATCTATAATTTTCTGCTTAATAGGTGAAACCGGGTACCACCTCTGCTTTATTGGTTTCGTGCCAGGCAACAACTCAATATCGTGTTCAGCAACACTAGTAAAACCAAGATTAGAACTCATCTCTTCAAATTTTGTCTCCAGAAGTTTCTGAAGATTAACTCGCTGATCTAAAGTGAGATTAGCCTCAGACTCGATGGAACATACGGGAGATGGTTCGGCAGGCTTATCAGAAAAATGCCAAACATCCTCCGAAAGACGCGGCACTATATTCATCTTACACCAGAAGTCTACTCCTAAATATAGACCGTGCTTCAAGGAAGGCAGCACAAGAATATCCAACCATTTCATCTTATGTTGCAACATAACAGGAGCCTTAACGTAACCTTTACTCAGACATGATGCACCATTGGCAACTGTGCAATTCACCTCATGAGGAACCAGCTTCAAACCCAAACGAGTAAGCACCTGAAAACCCTTTTCTCCAATGACTGTTCTCGTTGCCCCAGAATCTAAAAGAGCGACAAAAGGATAACCAAGTATAGAGATCTTAAGGTATGGCCTTGAATCTCCGGCAGCATGTGAAATAATAAAATCTAAAAGAATCTGATTCTTATCAACAGTTGAACTTTGAGATGTTGAGGTCGTGATTCGAGATATATCGGAGTGAGCAGCACGACCTTTCAGCTTCTCCGGAATTGGTTTTCCGAACAGTGAGGACAAGTTCGGACAGTGACGTCCACTTTACCACATCGATAGCATAATAACTTTCTTGGTTCCGGACATGCACCACGAGAATGACCCATTTTCTGGCAATTCCAACACACAATCTTGGTGTCAGATGGCGACGTTGACACGGGCCTCACAGCAGATGTGCCCTTAGAAACCCCACTTGCATTTTGGCCAGAAGGTCCAGGACAAGAAGACAAAAACGCGAAATCGGCATCAACGTATTTGTGGGAATTCCGAGATGGTGGCTTATAACTGTCTGCTCTAAACTTTTAAGTCTCAAGTCTCAAGCAAGCTTCCTCAAGTTCTTGAATAGAAGTAACAACCGGTAATTGAGTGGAATAGAAAGGTGACAAATTGCGCGAGAGAATACCCAATTTTACACTTTCATCAACTTCACCGTAACGTCTGAACATAGAATTCATACAAGTAAGATAATCGATGATTGACTCTGAAGGGTCTTGAGTGCGACTCATGATGTCTCTAAGCAAACGAGGACGATAATCGGGAGGTTCAAAATGTTTCAATAATAAAGCCGATAAAGTTTTCCAATCGTGAAATCTGTTTCTATTTGAACGATACCACATCAGTGCTTTTCCGGAAAATAAATCAACAGCAGATTCAAACAATCCAAGTTCCGACACATTCCTAGCCACTTTCATCTCCTCTACTCTTTCTAAGAAACTATGTACGGATAGAGTTTTGGGATCTCCAGAAAATTGCAGATTCCATTTCTGTACATTGCTAGACCGACTAGCAGATTGAAGTAATTGATTTCGCGTGCTAGCTCTGATAGGACCAGCTCGAGGTGGCACTGAAGAATCGGAAGAATCATAATCATCGTCATTTGCCAAAACATTTATCGGATCCGCTTCCCTAGGCAGACTTTTAAGACAATCAAAAGCTTTCAACAAATCATTTTTGAGTCGCAGGTACTCGATATTCTGAGCCTCATTAAGTTTATCCGAAACAATGTGAGAAAATCTAGTATTCAAATGTGTTAACCTAGTGAATGTCGTTTCGACATTTTGATCAGAATCGAAAATGGTTTCCAAAACAACTGCCAATTTATCAGAAATAATTTCAAGTTCTTTGTCGGTATCTAATTTTACATCGGGATACTCCATAGACCGGTTACCGTCTTCTAACTTCAATAGTGGACGTAAACAACACCGCATGTCTTGAACAGTTTGGTTCTCACAAGCCTTTATGCCCCTAATCAATAACTCGTACTCAAGTTCATCCTTTCTCAATCTATTCAAATTAAAACACAACGACATGACGAAAAACCTACTTTCAACGTTTAATAATCGAGAAATTAAAATTCAAAAAGTGTAAACAATAACTAATCCGCGAAACTAAGCTAAGAAAATAACAAAGTTATTCAACAAATAATGTCACTCAACCGTAACGCCCTGTCTATGCAAGAACGAAAATTTCAACTCGCAAATCGAAACTCCAAATATTCACTTCGAAACAAAAGTCAACCTCGTTCAGGAACAGTACGCCACTGGATAATTCAGTCGAATTACAACGCACGGAAATAAATGAGATAAGCGATACGCATAAAAAAAATTCGACGAACTGTTCAATTCAGCCTATGCAGAGAAACAAAACATATAAAACCGTCACTCGTATTGTTATCTTAAAGAACATAAAAAGTGAAGAGAGAAAAAAATATAACGTACAGTCAATGCAGCTCACAGCCCGATTACCAAATTCAAATCATACATATGATAGCCAATAAATCAATAAATAATCAAAATGAAATCAAATAAACGAAACTAATGAAAATTCGTATGATAATTTCTACGTTACTCGGGCCTCCACGTTTAGGCGACAATTCAATATCACGTTTCAACTGAGATAATTACTAGAAAATTGATTTAGTATTTAGGAAGGCCGCTAGCTCTACGTTCGGTGAGGGTCGGGGTTAGATTTTAATTTATATATTTTCTTTATTTGGGGCGCCACGTGATTTATAAAAAAACTTCCTAAAACTAGATAGACACTCAGAAAAAGTGAAAGAAAATCACGAAAATTGGGTAAATTTTCTATATTCATCCAAATAACAAATGTTAACTTAAATTCGTAAGAGATCTTATAAATACGTAAGATTGAAAATAGAAGGAACTTTCCTATATAAAATATATCAAACTAAAGGAGCCTTTTATAACGTTAAAATGGCTTACAGCGTTCATAAAATGTAATGGGATGTTCAACAAAATTTACCACATACGTTATTACTTGTTCAACTATATAGATATAACATAATTACACTTATCGAACAAATTGTGTTCGAATTAACAATAATTTTAAGGTATAGATTCGATTCAAACTAATTCAGATGGATGGTAATAATTTTCCGATACAATTATTATGGAAGGGCAGTGAGCAGCATCAAAATTTCAGTCATTAAAAACAATAAATGTGTAGATCTGACCTGAATGTTTCGAAGGTAGATAATTTCAAACAGGACGACCATCAACTTGGATGTTGCCAAAATCACGAACTCCAGTACAACGCAAAAGGAAAGAATGAGGTTTTATTCCTGATCCTCAGGAACAGCTCTCGGAACGGTAGTAAAAAGAAAGAAGAAAAGAAGAAGAAGGCCTTATGATGAAATGCAGGCCTAATGTATGGTTTTCCACTAAGTATGGTTTAGATCCGACAGAATGTCGATAAAATTACAGGCAGGTACGGTAATAAAACACTGTAATTTCCTTTTTCCAAAACTTAGATGATATCAACTTTGAAAACTTGATCCGTTAAAACGAAGATTCAAAAGGTAAGGTACACATATATCTCTTTCAAAGTTGAAAAACCATTTCTGAATGACATACGAAAGAATAATATTCCGATGTCCCACACATATGTTAGCCCATCGCAGGCGCGAAAGAAAAAAAGTTAAAGAATCGAACTAAAACCGCTATAATATTCCGCTTCTCGAGTCAAATGAGAAACATCCAGTGGCGTCGCACTGAAACTGAACCGGTCTTCCTATTCACGAGTTAGAACCGTGACACAATTGGACTCCATATCTAAAACTGTTGTCTCCTCAAACTTGAAATTGTGACCTGTAGTGAAGTGATGAGAGGCTAACGCTGTTTTATTGGTTTTGATTTAATTAGGAATTTTGCAATCATTTTTGTGTTGACTTATTCTTTGTTTTAAATACTGTTTTCTTTGTCCTATGCATGATTTGTTGCATGAACATGGAATTTTGTAGATATCATTGGATGAATTAGTTAAAGGTGTTGGATCTTTCAACCTTGTGAACAGAATATTTGTATTTTTCACATTATAATAAGCCAAATTAATGTTCTGACCAAGGGCACCATTAATAGATTAGGAAAGTCCATTTATAAAGGGAAATTTGAAGTATTTGCCATTTGAAGGTGTTCTTTGAATAATTGTGCGATTGATGTTCCTAAAATATGAGCTTATGCATTGGTTTACTAATTTTTTGGTTTGTATATCTTTGAAAAGGCAACAAATAAAGTTGCGGAACATCGCTTGCAGGACAGCCTTAACGTCTATTTAAAAAAAGATTCCATACCCACGAAATAAAAAAAATTATTTGAGGAAATCTCTAAAATATGTCAGTTTCATTTTTGTATATCGAATTCAGTGGTTTTTCCTATCTTAAATATTATTTCTCATCGAGTAGATTTGAATGAATAAAAAAATATTCTGTATTCATCTTTTCGTAAAAACCTCGATAAGAATTATAAGAATTTTGTGCGATTCAAACTGAAAACTTATATAGGGCGTCTCAAGTTCGAGTGCCTATTGGACGTTTCTGGAGAACTAGACATATTTGAAATCTGAAAATTGGGAATATGATATTGTTCGAAGTTCTCTACAGAGCTAAAATATTTTCGAAGCCCAAAAACTTCCGTTTATACAGGTGAAAATAAATTCAACGAAAGAATTGTTTTTCAAGTTTTCCATTCCTGGTATGATCGAGTATTCAATAGTGAATACATTTCTGTTAAAACCATTGTATTAAATCAAATAATTTTCAAAATATAAAAAAAAAACTGGAAAAAAAGTCAAATCAGTTCAGTCAGTAATATGTTCATTATTCTTATTTTAAATATTCTGAGCTCAAACCGTTTTTAAAATATCGAAGAGGAAGGATGTGAAATGGTCATGCATCTTTTAGACTTCAAAAATATCATCACAGGGTGTTTCAAATTTTGTGTTGAAAATTGTGATCACAAATTGGCCATAACTTCTGTTTTTCAAATTAGAATGTTATTTTTTATAATTCTGTTGGATTCTGCTGTCAAAAATAATGATAGTTTCCTCACATGATTATGCTCCTAAATTCAATAATTTCTGAGTTATTTGAGATTTTCTGGATTTATAGTGTACGTAGAGTCAATCTAAAAAAATTCAATGAATATTCTTTCAAAACCATGGGATCCCTCTGTACCCATAGAAGATAAATTATCTGTCAATAATTCACAAGTGTCAGGTGTTATTGTTATTCGTTATCTTCATTTCTCGATTTAACAAAATGAACCGTTATTCTAATTACGAAATTCTGGATCTATTTTATATAGATGATGAATGTGACAACGAGAAGTATCCCCATTTACCTTCCATGCAGGAGAAGATCTTTAGAAAATATGTTTCAAACTTTCCAAGTTTTGGATGTTTAAGAGCCCCTAAAGAATACAAAAGAAGGGTACTTGAGGATGAGGAAAATTAAATTAGTGTTTTGACTTATTTTGAAGCGAATGAAAATGCATCTATTCGAAGTGCAGCTCATGAAATCGATTCAGACAGAAATTCAGTGCACTGAATTTTGAAAAAACAGAACATGCATGACTACAAATATGAAAAAGTTCATGCATTAGAACGAGGTGACTACATTAAAAGATTAAATTTTTGTAGAGGAATATTAGAAAAACTTGAAAATGATGAAAATTTTTTGAAAAAGATCATTTGGACAGACGAAGCAAAATTCAATAATGAAGGACTAATTAATAGAAAGAATTGCCACATTTGGAGAAGTGAAAATCCTCATAGAAAAAGACAAAGAGAACCCCAGAACAAATTTAGTTTTAATGTGTTTGCTCTTTTGATGAACAATAAAGTGCGGTACTACATTTATGAAGAAAATTTAAATACAGAAAAATTTTTGGAAATCCTGAGAAATTTTGTTTTTAAGTTTTTGGATGAACTGCCGTTGCGTATGTCGACTACCGCATATTATCAATGGGATAGGGCTCTGTCTGAAAAACTGAATGCAATGTTTGGTAATCGGTGGATCGGACGCTTCGAAATAAGTCGAAATACTAATTTCATCAAGGGCCTTTTTTTGTATTGTTTAGGAGCTGCTACATTCCAAAATTTGGAAAGTTTGAAACATCTTTTTAGAAATTGTAAAACAAAATGGGAATACATCTCATTGGATACTCAACATTTTGCGTCATCCACCATGGATTTGAAATGAACAACATCATTAAGTGTATTTGAATGTGTATTGCGTATACAACTGAAAAAATGTAATATAAGAAATAAATCCAAAATCTCTTTATTAAAATGGCAACGATTCATTTTGTGAAATCAAAAAATTTCATAACGACTAACAATAAGACCTGTCTGACACTTGTGAATTATACATGGTATGAGTTATATTCTATGCTCACAGAATATCCTTATGAATCAGATTCGAAGAATTTGACTCTTCGTACTACATAAATCCAGAAAATCTCAAATAACTAATAAATTAGGCACATAATCATGTGAGAAAAATATCATTATTTTGACCGCAGAATCCAATATCTACAATTATAAAAAAATAGGGTTCTAATTTGAAATACAGAAGTTTTGGCCAATTTAAGATCACAATTTTCAACAAAATTTGAAACACCCTATGATGATATTTTTGAAATCCAAAAGATGCAAGACCTTTTCACATCCTTCCTTTTCGATGTTGTAAAAGCGGTTTACGCTCAGGATATTTAAAATGAAAGTAATGAAAGTAATGAACATATAACTAACTGAATATATTTGGCATTTTTCTGGTTTTTTTAGATTTTTGAAAACTTTTCGATTTAATTCAATGGTTTTAACAGAAATATATTCACAATTGAATACTTGATCATACCAAGAATGGAAAATTTTTACGTCGAATTTATTTTCATTCCTGTATAACCGGCAGTTTTTGGGCTTCGAAAATATTTTAGCTCTGTAGAGAACTTCGAACAATATTATAATCCCAATTTTCAGTTTTCAAATATGTCTAGTTCTCCAGAAACGTCTAATAGGCACTCGATTTTGAGACACCTTGTATTCACAGAGTATTCTCTCCAGTTTCCAATTTTACAATAATTTTTTTGACCATATATCAAGAGGTATATTGCCCATCTGACACGGAAATTTTTAACACAAACCTGCGTATTCGACTATGTACAAGTTTGCCGAATATCAGCAAAAAATTTGATATATTGCCTGAGATATGGCGGTTTATAATTTCAGTATTTTTTAAGGAACACTCTACATCTCAGAAGCGAATATCCTTATTGGAAATTCAAACCCCTAATTCTCATTCAATTTGAGATCCCTATCTGACTTAACCGTAGGCCCTTTCGTCACAAGTTATTTTGGATTGAATTTCTTATACTTAACTCAGAATTTCAAACCAGACGTTATTGAATATTGATGATGCCTACCTTCACAATTAAACAATCTGGTTTGCCGTCAAAAACGAAACTAAACCGAAATCACCAACAAAACTGCCAGAAGAAAATTTCCCTACCGTCTATGGATCTACAATCTTCTAAAATACGAAGGAAGAGAGTTATATACTACGTCCGTCACAGCTAAATTTGAATACAATCATATTGAAATGAGAAAGGGTATCATGTATTATTATGAGATAATTTGTCATTATTGAATTGATAATAACGTAAGACAGGGCACAGGGTACTGAAAGCTTTTTTTAATCGCATTTTCTTGGGAAGTAAGTATTCGCAAATCTTTTCGGAGAATTTTTGAAAACCTTTCACGATTGCTCAGCTCATGTTGACTTGGAAATGTGGTATATAACCTTGATTTAGATGTTTCTTGAATTACTCCTTCCATTCACGTCGATCAATCATGCTAAAAGCTAAAATATTGCCTATTGTCTCAAGTACGAGTGCCTATTAGACGTTTCTAGAGAACTAGACATATTTGAAATCTGAAAATTGGGATTATGATATTGTTCGAAGTTCTCTACAGAGCTAAAATATTTTCGGAGCCCAAAAACTTCCGGTTACACAGGGAGTGAAAATAAGTTCGACGAAAAATTTTTTTTTCAAGTTTTCCATTCCTGGTATGATCGAGTATTCAGTAGTGAATACATTTATGTTAAATCCATTGTATTCAATGGAATAGTTTTCAAAATATCCAAAAAACATTGGAAAAAACGCCGAATATGTTCAGTCAGTAATATGTTCATTATTCTTATTTTAAATAACCTGAGCGTAAAACGTTTGTGAAAAGGTCATGCGTCTTTTGGATTTCAAAAATATCATCACAGGGTGTTTCAAATTTTGTGTTGAAAATTGTGATTTTAAATTTGCCATATCTTCTGTTTTTCAAATTAGAACCCTTTTTTTATAATTGTGTTGGATTCTGCGGCCAAAAATAATGATAGTTTTCTCACATGATTATGCTCCTAACTTTAATACTTCTGAGTTATTTGAGATTTTCTGGATTTATGTAGTACGTAGAGTCAAATTCTTGGAATCTGATTCATTAGGATATTCTGTGAGCATAGAAGAAAAATCATCCCATTTAAGATGTCTAAAATACTGGTGTGTGCATTTGTCAAATTTTGAATGGAAACGTCATTTTACTTTTTGGGACATGGCGACTGTTTAGTTTCATACTCACATGAGGCAGCCACAAGGCAATTCATTCATAACATTTCATCGCAAACGCTTGACCATAAAATCGAAATTTATTTTATTCCCCAGAAAAATTAACTAGACGAATATTTCATGGATTTCACCGATAAACTGGCTTTTAAATAAATATTCTTGTGATGCGAGATCTGTTATCCATTTTTTTTCTAATACATTGAAGTGTATTATTACTAATACATGGTCTCTCGCTCAAACATAAATGTTTTCAGTATTGTTCTATAAAGATTTTATAAGCCTGATTTATAGTAAGTTGATGCTTATTTATGTATGTGTTTTATTAATTTATAAGAAAACAAACATTCTTTGTATTTATTTAGGATTTCAATATAATCCTCCAGTTGATCCACTGTGCTTAGTGTCCCTTATGTCAACTGCTCTATTCATAATATTACCCCATAATGGATAATCACTTTTCACCCACTTTTATACAAAAATTCCGAATACCGCAATAAATAATTTATTTTTATCAGAAACTGACATTCGAATAGATTTGAGTGGCGCTACCTATCGGAGAGAAAATGAAAGAATCCCCATGTCGCCAAACCCTTAAAACAAAATCGGAGGAGTGCACACACCAGTATTTTAGACATCTTAATCCCATTTATAATTCACAAGTGTCACACAGGTCTTATTGTTAGTCGTTATGAAATTTTTTGATTTCACAAATTGAATCGTTTCCATTTTAATAATGAGATTTTGGATTCATTTCTTATATTGTATTTTTTCAATTGTATACGCAATACACATTCAAACGCTATTTTTTCAATGAAATAAGTGTTATATCACAACCTCCCCAACTATGGATGATGATTTCCTTTGAATGGGTTCCATAGCAAACTTCGAACATCAGAAGATCTAAAAATCATCACTTGGACCGCAAGACCCGATTCGAAGATTCCTCCTTGCAGATTGGCGACAAATTTTGTGTATTGGATTTGAATGTGGAGGGTATTTCTGAGGACAAGAGTGATTGTATTTCTAAACTAGCAGGGGACTATGGTACTGAGATTGTACTCCTTTAAGAGACACATACGGATGCTAAAAAATCTTTGTGAGGGAGGAACCACAAAAGTTATGTATTCATTGATTATCTCCTTAGTAAAATTTACGGTTGGCTTGTTATGTTAAGAAATCCTTGATTCACAATATCGAGTTAATCCAAAGAGGCGAATTTGAGGGTGTTTTCTTTAACTCTTTCAAATTTTTATGTTTTTGTTATTCACTTCTATTTTCTGCTTTTGTCTTTTTATTTCCAGATTCGATGTGGGCAAGTTGAAGAAGTATCTGTTTCCATCAATAGAAGACCACTCTTGAAGAAAGAAGGCCCTAAAATATATTTCAGCTTATTTTTGTACTTCCACACTTAGGCGGGGAGCCAGGGATTTTTTACTGGGGTTTTTTCCTAGGCTTTTATGTCATACGCCGAATTTTATGACACCCCGTCACTAACCCCTGATCTATATGCTTTATTGTTTGCTAACTAAATATTGTAAGCCAAGAGTTCAAAAGCATATATATATATATATAAATATATAGATGATTCTCGTGGGTTAGCAGTCAAATAAAAAGTAGAAGACTTAGAATAAAATATATATATAAATATATATTATGCACTCACAGTCGTACTTAATTGATATAGAGTTTATTTCAGGGATATCGACTAATAACACTAGGATTAGGTTACTCTTTATTCATTTGCCAAGCTTTCGGAAATGTTTATTTCCATCCTCCGGGCCACTAAAATTATACACAAATAATGAATACAATAAAATACAATACTAAAAAACATTATCTATATTAATACAAAGGCATTCTCACCGAATTTGAGGTTATCCTCTATTTTATATTTCATCCAGTGTGATCTTCTTTATTTGGAAATAAATAACCAGCAATAACAATAAAACAGGTTTTTTTCTTTTTCTTATATTGACATTAGGTACTATTTTTTTTTTTTTAATTTTTGACTACAATTGGAAAAATCTCACGCAATTCTCTACTCTCTACTTAACCTAGCTTTTTATAATATACAAAACGCGATCTCTGACACATGAACGACAGAAAATCTCCCGTCACAGATCCCAACAGCACAATCACAGAACCATATTTTTGTTATTCATCGATGGGGCCATCATAAAATTCTTTCTTATTTGGATATGTTAGCAGATATGTGTATACACTGCTAAGATTTTTACATCAGCTTTCCTATTCATTGAGTTCTCTTCCTTTTTGATATTAATCATCTCAAGTATTAATCTTTTATTATATGATCTTTCTGTACATATCACTTCTGCATCTTCCAAATCTACACGGTGACCTCCTCTATTGCATGTGATGCCAATGCACATCTTTCATTATTATTTCTAATGTCACTTTTGTGCATTGTCAGTCTATTTTTCAATATTTGGGATGTTTGTCCAATATAGGTTTTCTCACATTGAGTACATTTCACTCTATATACCACATTTGACTTTTTGATGTTTGCATTTGATCTTTCAATTTCGTGAAGAGTGATCCAATTGTTTTAACATTGTATGTTGCAATCTTTATATTTTCATCTTTGAAACATTTTTTATTTTTCCTGTCAGATCTCTTATATTTGGTAAACTGGCATATTTTGTTTTTGATCTACTTGGTGTTCCCGGTTGTCATCTACCTGTGTTGGTGTCATTCTTCGTGGTATCTCCTCAAAGTTGTCATTACTTGTCTGATATAACAGTTTGTTGATCATTTGTTTTGGATATCCGTTGTCTCGAAATATTTTATTCAATTTTTTCAAGTTCGCATCCACCAAATGTGGGTGGCAAAGTTTTAAGATTCGATTTTTCATTTGTTTTATATTGTTTACTTTTTTTTTAATTGAATGTTCAGAGTTGTAATGTACTACCCTACCAGATGCTGTGGTTTTTTGATACCAATCAAGTTTAATAACATTATTTACCCTATACACTCTGGTATCCACAAATGGTACTGTTTTATTTTCATCCTCTCTCTACAGTGAACTGAATGTGCTGATCAAATTGGTTAAATATATTCAACACTTCATTCACTCTTTCTGGTGGAATTATAAGTAAGAGATCATCAACGAACTTTTTATAAAAAAATATTTCTGTTGAATTCAAAAATTCAACAGAAATGAGGGGTTTTAGTTTACATAGGGAAGATATAGAATTTACGTATAATTTAATACCTTTGGGGAAAGCATGACAATAGAACTAAATGTTAATGAGAAAAATGATTTTGCGCTAACAGCTATTTATAGATCGCCGGATACGTGTGTAACCTTTAACAAAGAACTCTATGATTATTCGGAGAGTAAGTGTGAGGTCAGAACACACGTGCTGATATGAATATCAATTTGTTTGCACATGATGAATTTGTTGACGAATATAAAAATATTTTATATTCTTTCGGTTTCCTGTCCATCATAAATAAATGCACTAGACCTGACGGAAATTCCTGTATAGATCATATATTCCTCAAGAAACCTAATCTCGAAAATCATTTAGAGCAGATAAACGGATACGTACTGCAATATCTCATAACTGGTCATTTTTCAACGATTTTGACCTTAAATTCAGGTCCAACTTTTCTGCGTAAGAACGAAAAAATAAAATAAAAATATGTGAACTATGCAAAATTAAGAGAAGATTTACAAAAGGAGACATGGTCACGAGTGTATGAAGGAGAGAATGTCAACGAAATGACTTGCTCTTTTGTTGATATATTAAGTGAATATATAAATAACAAGACACATTCCGTAAAAATAAATAAAAATGAGTCTCTGTCGTAAAAAATGGATTAGTTCTAGTATAATTAAAGTAATTAACATTAAAAATGATCTCTATATGCAGCTTAAAAAAGATCCTAAAAATACAGTATTGAAAACTAAGTACAATAAATATAAAAATGAAATTCGAAAACTTATAAATATTTCAAAGCAAGATTATATACAGAATATAGTTCACAGAACTCAAAATGAATCTAAGGCGGTATGGAAAACTATGGATTATTTATGCGGCAATCGCAAGGACACAGGAATAGAAATCAAACAAATTAAGTATCAAACAGTGTGTTACAGAGACAGGACAGATATAGCTAATATATTTAATGAATATTTCACTGGGGTAGGAAAACTTTATGCCGATAAAATCGATCCACCTAAGAGTTATAAAGAGGAAGACGTTTCTCAACGTAATTCCTTCTACTTGTCTCCGGTCGACACTGTGGAAGTGCAGAATATCATAGGTCACCTCAAGTCCGGAAAGGCTGCTGGGCATGATTTCATAACATCTGAAACATTAAAAGAAGTCAAAATGGAAATATCGGCTCCTTTAGTTTATCTTTTAAACAATTGTTTTGAGTGAGGATGTTTTCCTGATATATTAAAAACCGGTATAATAAAGCCAGTATACAAGAGTGGAGACCGAACCGAAGTTGAGAATTACAGACCCATCACCCTAATATCGAACCTGGCAAAAATAGTAGAAAAGGCTTTGAAAACACGTATCGTGAACTTCTTGAAAAAATATAATATCATCGATCAAAAACAATTCGGATTCATGGAAAAAAAGTCTACAGAAGATGCTGGCACGACACGGCCTTTGAAATCAAATGAAAGCAAAAGAAATTAATAATGAAATTCCAGTGAGAAAAAATGACTCGAAAAGAAAATACGGAATGTTGGAGTATCGACTCTTGCGTACCTGTTGGTTTTACAGCACATCAATGTGTCACTCACGAGCGAGAAATAGTCACCTTTTCACTGGTGTTCGAACTTGTAGAAATAACGAGAAAAATTGCGAAAGGAAGAAAAGTCTTGCACTGCACCGAACGAGCGTCGATGTCTGTATTCGAATTACGACTCGTACTTCCTTCGTCTCGCACTGTCATATATCTCCAACATATGTTACGCGTCCACAGACAAAGAAATGAACATACGTGGGCCGCATGAAACGAACAAGCATTTTGGAACAGAAAATAAATGAATGCAACTAACAACACTGAGTTGCAGTAACATAACCGCCCACCTAAAATAGAATATTTTACAAAAAAAAGGCAAATATAAAAATTGAAAAGATATCGAACATAAAGCGAAAAAAAATATATACATATATACATCAACATATGTCATAACTATTGGAGAGGTAATGGACATAATTTAACCACTGATCTCTGCAGTACACCTTGAGTAGTCCGAACAGTAGCTACTCTAGCTATTTTATCAGCGCCAGGATGCAATTTCTCAATGCGTCCAAGTCGCCAGCGCAATGGAGGGAGTTGATCATCTTTTATCAAGACTAGTGCACCTATTGAATAAGGTGGCGAGTCGCTATTGAACCACCTTTTTCGTTGTTGCAGTGTGTTCAGATATTCTAAATTCCATCTTTTCCAAAAATCCTGATGGATACGAGTTAATAAAAGCTGACAACGCGATAATCGACCGATAGATAGGTGAGATAAATCTGGTTCAGGAATAGCAGTTAATGGAGCCAGAGTAAGAAAATGTCCTGGTGTCAGTGCAGATATGTCATTCGGATCATTACTAAGCGGACATAGAGGGCGAGAATTGAGCACAGACTCAATCTCTAAGTGGACTGTATAAAACTCCTGTATGACCTGTTGAGACAGAAGGAACTGTAAAGTCTGGGCACCTGGATGCAGACATATTTTGTGGAAATGCTGAATAAGGAGCCCAGTAAGACGATGAGATGAAGGAAGCAAAGCTGGGTGTTTGTGATCAAGAGCCAGACCAGAAAAAGACAGACGACCGCCCACCCTGAGAACACCATCTTCTCCAATAAATGGATTCAATTTTCGAAGTAATTTAGATATGGGATTTCCCGAGATGAGATTATCGATCTGTTCCTTGAACACAACCCGTTGAACCTGCTTTATAATGAAGAAAAGTGCATCTTTGAGATGAACTGCGGAAAATCTATATATCCTAGGAGCTTTAGAGTTTTTATGAAGTTAACGAATCTGAAAATGTAAGCTACCACCCTTTGAACCTTGGACAGGGATGAATACCTGAGAGCAAATCATCAACAAACGATAGAGAAATGAAAGTTGACAAAGAGAGGTGACGCTCTTCTGTTTGTACAAGATGAAGAGAATTTCTATTTCATCATTTGCGAAGGTGAGATGTTTGGAACGAAGCCAGTCAGGGCCTGTCCACCACAAAGAGCAGTTCAACAGTTCGGTTGGCGTTAAGCCGCGTGAAGCACAATCAGCTGGATTGTCTTTCGATTGAACATGATACCAATTTTCTGTTGAAACTAAGTCCTGAATTTGAGTAGTACGATTGCTTACAAATGTCTTCCATCGATGAGGAGAAGACTTAACCCATGTTAGAGCTACCATTGAATCAGACCAAGCAAAAATGTCATCTATTGTAAAGGCTGATTGGTAAACAGAGGAAACCACATTAATGAGTTTTGATAATAAGAGACAAGCACACAATTCCAGTCGTGGAAGTGAAATTCTCTTCAATGGGGAGACCTTTGATTTACCACCTACGAAAGAGATGTCAATGGAGCCGTCATAATTGAAAAACCTGAAATATACCGCGGCTGCGCAACCACGCTCACTACCATCTCCGAAACCATGAAGTTCGCAACGATAAAATGGTTTCGATGCAAGTTTCGAGGTATCTTTAATTTACCCAATTCGGTTAATTCGGATTTACACTGATTCCAGCGACGGCTGACATCGTCTGGAAGTGTATCATCCCACTGCAAACCTAATGTCCAAAGATGCTGGATCAAATGTTTAGCAAGAAAAAGTAAATGGAGAAAGGAACCCCAAAGGGTCGAAAATTCGAGAAAGTTCTGAAAGTATGGTACGTTTGGTACATACCTGAACAGTAGTTTCCGCAAAATAAGAAAATTCGTCCGACGAAGGAAACCACCTCAAACCGAGAATTTTGACTAATATTTGACGATACAGTTGTTTGATATCAACTGTGAAACGAACCGATGAACACGAAAGTTCATCAAAATGGCAATAATATCCTTTTGTAATTTAGGACCTATCAATAGAGCATCATTTAAAGATGAATGACCAGGTACATGAGCTGACGCATCGAAAACAACCCTCAACTTTGTAGATGGACTGTTTGGTTTGATTATACAATGGTGAGGGATATAAAAAGTATTTTCATAATCCGAACTCGTAGAAATTAATGACATATGATCCTTTTCTAAATATTCCTGCATGAAAGTAGAGTATTCCTGTATATATTCTGGTTTTTAATAAGTTTACGTTCAAGGGATAAAACCGACGTAGTGCGAGAGAATATGTGTCACCGAAAGAAAGTGTTGACTGATCAGGTTTAAATGGTAATGCCACAGTGTACCGTCCAGATGTATTTCTAGAATAGTTCTGAGTGTATAAGTTCTCACAAAATTGATCTTCTGGTGATACAATGACATTCTCTGAAACTTCTTCAAGTTCCCAAAATCTTTTCAACGAGGAGTTCAAACCTGACTCAGACAATGACAAATGAAAATTGTTAACTGATATGTTAGGTGATTGAATCTTTCCCATGAAAACCCAACCAAATACTGTCTCAAGTACTGTTGGTTTCAAACCGTTACCCTCGATACGACCCGGTCGAATTATTAAAGAGAATATATCCGCTCCGAGGAGAAGGTCTATTGATTTCGGAATGGAAAAGTTCGGATCTGCTAACTTCTTGTTATGGACACAATTCCAAAACGAATAATTTACGAAAGAATTCGGCATTTCCGCACAAATCTTCGGAATCACGACGGCATCGAATGTAAATGATGGATTTATTTGACCTGATGGACGAATAGTACATTCAGTGCTGCAATTAGCAGAAGATGAGCTTTCACAAATTCCATTTATCGAAAATGAAGCATCACAAATTTTCAAGCCTAATCTATTTACACACGATTGAGTTATAATATTTATTTGAGAGCCTCCATCTAATAGAACTCGGACCTTCTGATATCTACCCCAAGCATCACGAATTTCGACCTCAGCGGTTGCCAAGAGAACGGTAGAATTTGAAGAAACATTGGTTAAAACTTGAGCTGAGCCTGAATCCGATGAATTTGTAGCATTGAAATGAAACGTCTCTGATGAAGAATCATTCTCCGCATTATTGCGCATGTGCAACAGGGTATGATGCTTTCCGTTGCAAACACGACAATTTGACTTTGAAGAACAATTGTTAATCTTATGTCCAGAATGGAGGCAATTGATACACCAATTTTGTTCTTCACAATCTTGAACCGATCTTGAACAGTTTGTTCCAAAATGATGGACATTTGTAAATACTATGAGCTAACTTGCAATTATTACAGGTTAAACGTTTCTTGAATGATTCAGTTTCCGTTTGAACGAGAAGAGTCGAATTTCTTTTATTCATTGAGAGAGAACTAGATTTCAAAACTTGAGAATTCGAAACCGAATGAGTTTTCGCCGGAAGAGAAAGAGCTACTGCCTCCAAGGCTATACACTGATTTGTCAGGAAATTTCGCAAATTGACAAACGACGGAATATCGGTTGAACATTCTTGTAATTCAAAACGTTTGATCGTTGCTGAATCTAATTTCTGAATGAGAATGTGAAATAAAACAAAGTCCCACTGGTCAACGAGTAAACCTAAATTCCTTAATACCGATAAGTTCTAGAATTTGCCTAAGGTCTTTAGCTGAATCACCCTGTAGCTTTGGAACATTACAGATTTCCTTCCAACACGTATTAGCGAGAAGTCTTTTATTTTGATATCTTTCCGCCAATGTCTGAAAAGCGCTTTCATAATTTTCAGCAGTCAATGGAAACCCTTTAACTAAATTTAAAGCATTAGAAGAAAGTGAACTAAGGAGGTATTGAAACTTTTCTATTTGACTCAAGTTAGAATTTTCATGTACCAAACTTTGGAACATATCGAAAAAGTAGGCCACTCTTTATAATTCCCATTGAAAATGGGCAATACTATCTTTGGAAGTTTAACATTTGGCGAACTAATAGAGCAACTGTCTTGGTTTTTTACTGGAATGTTTACTACAGGAAATAAATTAACATAAGTTGTTCTGATGGTGTAATAATTATCCATAAAGGCTGTTCGAATAACCTTCTCAGTGTTCAATTCGGGTTCTTCGGAAGATACTATCATAGAGACAATAGACGTATGTAAATTTTGAAAGTCCACGAGAATATCGTCAAGTATTTCACATCTTAATTTGAATCTAACATGGAGACTTTCATCAGTGACAGCGAATTGTGCTAAATTGAGAATTTCCTCGAGATCATCAATAACAATTTGACGACGAGCTTTGAGTTGTTTCAATTTTGTCGCCATTATTATTATTCAAGGTATACTGCAGAAAACAATATGAATTTTGTTTTGAGTAATTTCCAAAAAGAGTAAATAGACTAACCGATTGAAAAGAACTAAATTAATTAATAAAGCAAATAATTAAGATTGAATCTATAGAATTGAAAATCGAGTTGAAAATAAACAAATGAAAATAATGAAATGTAAATAAACAAAAACAAGAATGTCAATCTTTGTTTATGTTTTGAATCAAGGTTATGAGCATAGATGAGAAAAACAAACGAGGAGTTGTCTATGTTCTCAGGTAATGAAAGCAGCTAAAATTCTATAACATGCGCAGATATTAAAGGATTTATGAATGTGTTCGATATCTTATCAAGTTTTCGAGGTCACGTGAATAATGACAGATTGAAATAAATGCAAATGAAAAAACGAAATGAAAAAATTCCAAAATGCTTGATCGCAATAATTTTGAAAACGCGGTTCGAAAATATGCGGCTCAAGAAGGACCAAAATGGTACGACACGGCCTTTGAAATCAAATGAAAGCAAAAGAAATTAATAATGAAATTCCAGTGAGAAAAAATGACTCGAAAAGAAAATACGGAATGTTGGAGTATCGACTCTTGCGTACCTGTTGGTTTTACAGCACATCAATGTGTCACTCACGAGCGAGAAATAGTCACCTTTTCACTGGTGTTCGAACTTGTAGAAATAACGAGAAAAATTGCGAAAGGAAGAAAAAGTCTTGCACTGCACCGAACGAGCGTCGATGTCTGTATTCGAATTACGACTCGTACTTCCTTCGTCTCGCACTGTCATATATCTCCAACATATGTTACGCGTCCACAGACAAAGAAATGAACATACGTGGGCCGCATGAAACGAACAAGCATTTTGGAACAGAAAATAAATGAATGCAACTAACAACACTGAGTTGCAGTAACAGATGCCATTAGAGAGCTTTCAGGAAAGCTGTACGAATGTCTAGATAAAGTGATCCCTTCACTTTGTATATTTGTAGATTTATGTAAGGCATTCGATACAGTGTGTCATCTCCGAAAAAAATTAAAAACTTCGGATTTAGAGGTCCTTCGTATAAATTATTAAAAAGTTATTTGTCAAATAGAAAGCAGGTTGTGGAAATAGGAAACTCAAGGAGTGAAGAAGAGATAATAACTTACGGAGTTCCACAAGGTATCGTATTAGGTCCTGTTCTATTTCTTCTTTACATAAACAGCCTACTCAAGATAATAGAGTCTGAAGGTGCGGTTTGCTTTGCTGATGATGCAGTTTTCCAATACCAGGGAAAAACATGGGAAGAACTGAAAGAGAAGTTCAGGTGAAATTTCAGAAGTAATAAATTGGTTTAAGCATCATAAACTCACCTTAAACATCGACAAGACCAAAGACCAAATATATGGTATTCAGCTTTTATGCTTCTGATCTACCGGATCTGGGAAATCTTGATTTTGGGAATGAAATCTGTATAGCTGAAACAAAGCACATAAAATATTTGGGAATAACAATCGATTCGCATATGAGATGGAATATACATATAAAAATGTTGTGAACAAGCTGAGGGTCTTCTTTTCAAATTCAGGTTCTTGAGTAAGCATCTGATCTCAAGGAAATTTTTGAAGATTTTTATAAAGCCTTGGTTGAGTCCCAGATCGCCTACGGGATAGTTGGATGGGGTGGTACGTATAACAACCACATCAAGCCCTTAGAAATCATCCAAAAGGGGTTACTGAAAATAATCTATAAAAAGGCCGTACTTTTCCCAGCCAGAGGTTGTTCGAAGAGGCAGAAGTACCAGATGTAAGGCAATTGTATGCTTTAAAAATGTCATTTCAGGAGGATTCCCATCGCAAAGCTTAGTCATCGTTACACTACTAGAGGAAGATGTACTTACCCACCGTCTATATGTAACAAAAAGTATAGGACAACGAAGTTTTAGATATCTTGCACCAAAAATTTTCAATATAATCCTGATCATCTGAAAATATGACAAATATAAAGAAATTTAAAAACTTCTAAAAGCTTGGATGGACAGTGGATGTAGAGAATTAATACACAGAATGATAAATAATGAAAGAACTACAAAAAAAGGAGAATATACTTACATACATACCTTCATAACAGAACAACGACGAAAAAAAAGAGAATAATACTTGCATATATACCTTCACAACAGAACAACGACGAAAAAAAAATTTGATGACAGGAGTATACTTGAATGCGAGAATAGAAAAATTATACTCGATAATGATGAAAAATATACCCGTCCTTAGATATCATGGTCTGCCTTTTTTCATTTGCGGGGAAAATTTGATTTTTGGTTTTCTTTCAACGCTCATCCTCATGGAACATTATCAAGAATGATTTTTAATTTGATCACGAACAGGTTGTAATATAATTCAACTCTGTGATGTATTCTGTTTATTGTCGAAATAAACTTTATTATTATTATTATTATTATAATGTCAGTTAGTTAGTCATTTGTAACTAATAAAACTCATTCAAATAGTAATTCCTAAGTGTTTTTAAAATCTTGTCTTCTAGTTGTAATAATATTTCTATATATATATTTTCAAACCTTTCAATTCTCATATTCAACCGTAGGGGGCGCCATCATGAATTTTTTGCCCGGTCAGAAAAAATCGTACATCTGGGCCTGGTCAATTTCTGTTCAGTTGTAACTTTCTGTGTCGATTTGTTGAGAGAGATAATACTCTATGCTTATATTTGAGGTATGTTTTTAGTTTATCAACCAATTTCAAAGCAGCATGGTTATTTGTTTCGTTAGCGGCAGTTCACAAGTAAGTTTTAACCAAGAATTGTTTAAATTATTATTGATCGAATATGAATGCCAGAAGGGAGGAAAGTTTTATACACAAATGTCGAAACATATGTGTCGTATTTTGTTTTATTTTTTTAATAATTCTTGTGAAGTATTTTGAATTGTTTGACGTTTTTATACGAATGAAAAATTTTCTCTTATTCATCAAAGAAAACGGTGTTTTCTAGAATAAATAAAGGTATCAGAGATACATTCAAGAAGTGTAAGTATATAATTATTATTTAAGATATTTTTGGTTTATTTGCACTCTCAATAACAGACTTGTTCAATTAAATAATTTGAAAAATTTTCATTCGTCCTATACAGGGTGTCCGGGGAATAACTGTACATACGTCCTGGCTTCCTTCCATTGCAGAGATAAGGGTCTTCATGGTGGATGCGCCATTTTTTTGGAAAAGGGTATGAAGTTCACTAATAGGAGAGATTTCAACCAACTCAATGTTGCTGGTTCTTTTGAATGTTGTGCAACTCAGACTGTTTTGGGCTCAGAGAAATATTTAGTTATTTGTATTTATAGGCCAAATACCTTTCCTGCTAGTCGTGTTGATGTTTTTTTCGAGAAGATGTTAATGATCCTTGATAAATGCCAAACTGAAAATGTGAAATTCATTATTGCTGGAGATTTTAATATTAACTTATTATCTGTATATAGTGATTCAAAAATGTTTTTTTCAATTTTGGAAACATATGGTTTGGCAGTGTCCACTCTTGAACCCACTAGAATAACGTCAAATAGCGCAACTTGTGTAGACAATATTATCTCGAATATAGACGGAATTACCGATATTATTGAGGAACACTTGGCTGACCACTCCGGCCAAAAATTTATATTTTTCATGAGAGCTGTAATCCCAGTCGAACAATGAATATTAGACAATATAGTGAAAGTAATCATCAACAAGTTACTTTGTGGTATAGACTGGGCTGATCTATATAATGTACCTGAACACAATGTGAATGAAATGTGGAGTTATTTTCAGAAAGGTTTGCCAATTGCTTCCAAAACGCATTTTCAATGAAAACTATTGATCTTTCACAAAGAAAGAAAATTCGGCTATCTCCAAAATCGGAATCACTTAAAAAGCAACTTGATATACTCTTTGTTATCTCCAAATACAAACCCGAACTTGAAAGAGGTTATAAAATAGTGAAACGTCTTTATGATGCTTCTTTGATAGCTGATAAAAAGAGTTTAAACTCGTCTCTTATAGATAAAGCTGAGAGCAAATCTAAAACTGCATGGAAGGTTATTAGGGATGCTACAAATAATAATAATTCTAATCATAGATCTGTATATCCTGATGGTGATCTCTGCGTGCTAGCAGATCAATTCAATGACTTCTTTCTTAACATGTCGAGTGCTATTTCGGGTGACTTCTAGAAAACCTCGAATTGCAAAATCATTTTGTCTATTTGAAGCTCTAGAAATTGAAATTTTATCTGTTGTCAAAATGATGAAAAACAAAAAATCCTTTGGGTATGATGAAATCCCAATGACAGTTATAAAGAAACACATTTCGTTAATCGTCAATCCTCTTTGTTTCATATTGAATTGTGCATTTAAGTCTGGAATCTTTCCAGATGCGCTGAAAAAGTCTATTGTTAGACCTTGTCACAAGAAAGGGAATCTGAGTGATCTTTCCAATTATAGGCCAATTAGTCTTATAACATCATTCGCCAAGATTTTCGAAAAAATCTTGGTGAATCGTCTTCTGAATTCCTTTAAGAAATTTGGTGTTCTATCCAAGAAGCAACATGGCTTTACTAGAGGTAAGAGTACAGAGACTGCAATTTTTGAATTCATCCAAAATATAATTGTTTCCCTGGAAAATGGCGAGTTTCCTGGTAGACTTTTCATAGATTTTTCTAAAGCCTTCGATTGTGTAAATCATGATATCTTACTGTCAAAACTGAAAGTATGTGGCGTTAGAGGTGTAGCGCTCGATTTGTTCGAGAGTTACCTATCGGATAGGGTTCAGGTGGTGGCTTTGCACGGCGAAAATGAATGTCACAAGTCATCTGAGGGTACCTTAGTTAGGGGTGTGCCACAGGGCACAATACTGGGGCCCCATTCTTTTCGTTGTGTATATCGATGACCTACCTGAGATCTTTCAGTTAGAAGATGGAGTTGTAGTACCGCAATCGATGGATCAGTTGGTTTGAATTCTGGTCTCCATCATGGGAAACAGCCTGAATCGGCTAATATGATATGTGCCCTGGGAAGCTCACCTCCGACCAACTTAGCACTTCTGCAAGTGGTGGTGTGGCGGCGACAATAGAAGAGTATATCTATGCAGATGACGCGAATGTTCTGGTGTCATGTGGCACTGTTGAGGGTACATCATTTCATTTGACTGAAACAATGTCATTGGTCGAGGGCTGGTGCGAGGAAAATCGTCTTGTTCTCAATAGTGAAAAAACCAATGTGGTGATGTTTTCGGGTGGTCGATCTAACTGGTATACCCCGAGAATATTGGTTTCCAGTCATGGTGTGGTTCAGACAAGCTCGAATACGAAACTTTTGGGAGTTTATATCGATTGTCATTTAAGTTGGTCAGTACATTGTGAAGCACTGAAAAGCAGATTGAACTCGACAATATATATGTTGAGGGTTCTGCGGAACCAAGTCGACAGTAGCACTCTCAAGGTGGTATATTTTTCAAGTTTCCAGTCGGTTATGTCTTACGGAATGATTTTTTGGGGGGGAAGTTCCTCAGCAGAACAGGTGTTCATCACGCAGAAACTTGCTATTAGAACTATTTTCAATATGAAGTTTAGAGAATCATGTAGAGGTGTGTTTAAAATCAATAGAATTTTGACAATGCCAGGTCTATATGTTTATAGAATTTTACTGTTTTTCCATAAGAACAGACATTATTTTCAAGATTGTAAAAATGTAAATTCTACAAGAAGAACTTGTGAGTATTTTTTTCCTTCACACAAACTTTCTCTAACTGAGCGGAAGGTATTTTATATGTGTATAAAGTTATTTAACTTTCTACCCCGTAGCATAAGAGGTATCAATATTTTTAACATTTTTAGGAAAAAAATATTTGCATTGATAGTTGAGTGTGAGCCTTACACGATACTAGAATTTAAGGATTACTGTAGTAGGTTATAATTTTCGGGTTTTTGTGATGGGTTTGACTTGTTTCTATTTGTTAATTTTAGCAATTGTGGAAATAAAGATATATTATTATTATTATTATTATTATTACTCATACCAGAGATAGAGTTGGACTAGTTGATTACGAATTTCCCTAAAAAGCTACAGGGTGATATTCCAGCGTCATGGAAATACTAAGACCATCATAAAATCCAAACTTATTGACGGAATTATTGAAACTTGGGAGGCTTTTGGCACATGCTAAGGTCGAGTCTGAAAGATATCAATTATTTCATTATTCCAGGGCCAGACTCATTAATAATCATTTAAAGTGTTCAGGGTGAAAAAAACACTTTGTGTTTCGAATTAAAAATACTTGATTCGCTTTTTAGAAAGAAGCTAAATCATTTTTCGATTTGTGATATCGCTTATAGTTGTCACATCAACAATTATTTAAGTATGAATTTTGAAATTTGATGAAGTTCGATACATCGACATTTTCACCATGAAGAGAACTGAAAAT